>VSMD01120095.1:0-19964 GCA_008750895.1 Mirza zaza
GGGCCTTCCATGTAGAAAGTGAGGGCAGGAGACCAAGAAAGGGATTATGAATGTATATCCAAGGCACTCAGGAAATTTTATTATACAGGTGCAAGAAACTTATGTCAAAGTGGCCACAAGATTGTTTAATAGGAGACGGACGAATGTAACTCCATGTTTACTGCTAGAAACCAAAGCTTTGTGTGAAATCTTGAATTTATGGGAGGGAGGGAGGGTAGGAAAGCCTGTACTTGTCTGTTCTTTTCCTGATCCCTTCCCCTCATTCCTGAACTGCAGGAGACTGAGCCCCCTTGGGCTTTGGTGACCCCATCCTGGGGTATGTTTATTTGATGGTTGATTTTGCTGTACTGGGTACTTCCTTTCCCATTTTCTAATCATTTTGTAGCACACATGCTGACTCTTTTCCCTTCCTTTCTACTTTCCCTGGGAAAATACAATGAATAAATAAAGACTTATTGGTACTGAAACTGCCTTCTCTCTGTCAGATGCTTTTTCTCCTCCCATAGTTCCCACCTTCCTGGATCAGGACTCGGAAATCACAGAAGAACCATTAAGTTTTCCTGTTCTGCCACTTTGTTAGGAGTGAATCTCTGAAATTTCAGTCCTCTTAGCACCTCATTACAGTGGATTTTTGTTTCTAGTTAAGGCCTCTTGTCCTTTCCTTGGAAGCTGCCACATTCAAGAGGGGATTAGGGGCTTGGCATGCATAAGAATGGGGTTGCCTGTGCCACTGGCTGGGATGAAAGGATGGGGCCATGGCTTGGGGCATGAGACCCTAATAATACTCTGTCCCCTACTCCTCAAAGCCCTTTACAAATCTTAATTAATTAACCCCTTGCAGCACCCCAAGGAGATAAATTTGTATGTGGAACTGGGGAAATTGAGGCCAGAAGAGATTCACTGATTAGCTAGAAATGCAACATTTTCTTTGAGCCAACGTTTGCCAGCCTTCTAATGAACATTGAATTTTTAAAACATCTATCTCCCCCTAAGGGAAAGAAGATTTTAAAAGGAAAAAAACTTGATTAGAGGCAAACCAAGTATTAAAAAATGCAAGGAAACAGAAAAACTTGTTTAAATTCTAAAGCCTAGCAACATTATCAGAGAGCAAGGGTAAGAACTTTCGTAAGTTCACTCCACTCTGTGGCCCCTTAACAACTGTACCAAGATTCAAGGCTTCAGTAAATAGTCTTCCTGCAAAATTGAAATAACATATGCTGAAATTTACTCTCCAAGTTGCAAACCAGGAAGGATGGAAAAGCTTAAGACAATGTATTCATATCTACTCATTTCCAGATCTTTCTCTGATCATGTAACTTTGTTAAACTTTTCATCAGAAAGAGTGGAAGACACATTGTGAATTAGGGATCACCAGTGCACATCTCTTGTCTCATTTTTTTGATAAGACTGGGGTTATGCAAAGCCGGATACTGTAAGAAGCTTTTTTGAAAACTATGAAATTATATTTTACTCAAATTCTGATCCAAGTTGTTTTATACGTGAAAGAAATACTGGTTACATTAGAATCTGAAAGGTTTTTTTTTTTCCTGTTTCTTTCAATTTTGAGAAAATTAAACGACCAATTTCTTTTGTCAGCTAGTGCCTAAAATCCCAACAACACTTTTTTTTTAAGGTTTGGTACAGAGCAAAGGACCTTAGTTTTTCTGCCACGGCTAATTGACGGCTTTTCTGATATTTTATGTCATTCTGATGGCAGAGCTCTTTCGGGGCTTACCCTTTTCTTTGCATTCCTTCGGGTGGGTCTTGGCAATCTGCAAATCCTAAAACAGGGTGCCTTAAATCCCTTAAATCGGCACAAGATGGATTGATAGTCCATCTATAGGATTGGCAAGCGCTAGGCACTTCTTCCCAAACAATAAAATCCACTAAATAAAACACGAGCCAGTAAAAATATATATTTTTTTAATTTTTGTTTTTTGGTGCCCCAGGTGGGACACGATAAAAATATAATTTTTAAGATTATGTTGTACCAGGGCTCTAATGAAGTCCAGCTAGCAAGACCCTGCCTTACAGCTGTCCTAAACGACCATCAGGGGCCGAGAAGCCCCTCAATTTCTGAAGTGGGGCTCCCTTAATTCTTGCCTTCTGGCACATTTCCGTAGCGCGTTTTCCAGAGGCCTCCCATTATGTGAGACTACTGACCTCTTTGCTCCCCACGCTGGGCTCTGCCCCGCCTCCCCCAGCCGGGTCCCCAGCACGTGGCCTGGAGCCGGGCGGCCGGCCCCGCTAGGTCACGTGAGCATGGTGCCCACGTCCCTTCCGTGCCGCGCGGGAGCGCGCGAAATGCGGCCCCAGGACGCCCGCGTCGCCGCCCCTCCCCCTGGCCCGGGGGCGCAGGGCTGGGCCCCGCCCACTAGGTGCCGGGAGGGGGCGTGCCCAGCGCCCAAAGATGACGTGTTCTTCTAGCGCCACGTCGTGAGGAAGAGTTAGCCCGCTGGAGCAGTTGGGACACGGACAGCCCAATCAGGTGCTGGTGGACTGAAGGGGTGAGCGAGAGGAGAGAGTGTGACCGGGCGGGAGGCGGCTGCGGCAAAGGTAAGGACAGAGCTGAGGATTAGATAGTTAGGAGGCCTTTGAGGTATGCGGTAACTGAAGGGCTCAGTAACGGGGAGCAGGGCTGCGATAACGGAAGGGCTTATTAACTAGGACCACAGAGTGGGGAATGGCTTGGGGAAAGATGGAGAAGGAAGAAGCGGAAAATGATCAAGATGCGGACACCGTGATGTGGCAGCAAGCCGACTTAGATGTCCAGAAGTCAGTGCAGATACCGAGGAAAAGGGAATGAGAGCAGGCCCATGAAGCCAGGAGAACCAAGAAAAGGCCTCTGCCCCAAAGGTCATTAGGCTTATACAACTCTAGGTGGTGAAGAATTAGAGGCTTAAACCAAGGTCTTTGAGTTTTAATGCTGGCTGCTCTCCACAGTCCAGTCGAATCCATAGAAGTCATCTGTAGCTGTTTGCAAACCCTGGTGACTTCTTGTTCTCTTTCTTGTTTATCCAAGGTTACCTGGCTCCTGTCTTCTTCTGTGGTGATCTGATTGGGCAAGAACTATGTCATGGATCAAGGAAGGAGAGCTGTCACTTTGGGAGCGGTTCTGTGCCAACATCATAAAGGTGAGCAGTGACCAGAGCACTACTTGGCTTTCTGGTCAGTTGGGTAATTTTGTGTCAAAATCTGTTATTAAGCCGGGCGCGGTGGCTCATGCCAGTAATCCTAGCTCTCTGGGAGGCTGAGGCGGGCGGATTGCTCAAGGTCAGGAGTTCGAAACCAGCCTGAGCAAGAGCGAGACCCCCCGTCTCTATTATAAACAGAAAGAAATTAATTGGCCAACTAATATATATAGAAAAAATTAGCCAGGCATGGTGGCGCATGCCTGTAGTCCCAGCTACTTGGGAGGCTGAGGCAGGAGGATCGCTTGAGCCCTGGAGTTTGAGATTGCTGTGAGCTAGGCTGACGCCATGGCACTCACTCTAGCCTGGGCAACAAAGTGAGACTCTGTCTCAAAAAAAAAAACAAACAAAAAAACTGTTATTAAATTTGAGCAATTCATGATGTTTAGTGGAATTTCACAAGGGAATCAAAAGTGTCTTAGTATTGTAAGGTAACTTCCAGGTCTACATTTCTGGTAGATTATCGTCCTAACTCTAACATTTTCAGAAAGCTCAAGCCTACCAATATCATTAGGCAGCATGGATTGTTAAACCTTCCTTATAGAACTTTGAACCATTGTTCCCAGTACTGTTCTCTGGATTTGGATAGAATAATTAATCTTTCTTTGATCTGAGAGTAGAGCAAAAGGTAAGAATTTGGCTTCTGGATGCAGAAAAACATGGGTGAAAGTCCTAACCTATTATTTATTAAGCATGTGACTTTAACAACTGTAGAGTTATTATGAGAAATAAAATATACATACAAAGCTCTTAGCACAATGTCTAACAGTTCTTAATTCCTAGTATTATTGGGGTTGTCTTTCAGCCATTTGAATACTGTGATCACTCCATTCCCTATACCCCTCTTGCTTTCTCAGATCTTCCCTCAGCTTTTTCTCTAGGAATCACAACAATATTATTAATATATCCTCTGCCCAAAACAGGTTTGAGGTTAGGGTGAGTTAGCTTGGTTTTGGTTTTCAGCGGCAGGCTGAAGCATACTACTTATGAGTCAGTAGCCTTATACCCCTACATGCACTCACACACAAATGCCAAGTGATTTCAAGCAGACCAGGAAATGTAAAGTATCTCCTCAGGGAACCACTGCACTGACTTGTTAGGAAGAACAAGCCACAGGACTTGACTGGATTTTTTCAGAAAGACTACATTTGTGGGACAGAAGTAGAATATGCTGGAGAAGTGCTGGGGAAGTAGGCAGTGAAGAGCCCCTCCAGGTGACGGAGAATAGGCAAAGGATTTGTTTTTGCTGTGGGAGACAACCCAGAGCTGCTGTAAGCCACATAAGTTTTGTTTAGCTCAAAAAATATCTTTGGTCTTTGCTTTGAAATGGCTCCTGACATTTACATTTTAATAAAAATCCTGATATTTGGTTTTCTTGGGAAATTAGAGGATCCAAACAGCATTGGGCCCCAATTCCTATGTACCAGCAATTGGTTAGAGGTGAGGAGCGGGTATCTTTTTTATGTGGAATATGCCTTCTCTATTTGACTATAACCATAAATATTTTTCCTTTGCCTTCCAGTTGGAGACTGAGGAAACCAAGGTGGTAGTTAAGAGCATATCATTAAAAGATGAGCTCTGGAAGCAGACAGATCTCAGTTTGAATCCCTATTTTGCCTCTTCTTAGTTGTGTGACATGTGCCAATCACTTGACCTCTCTGAGCCTCTTTTTTTTCACCTATAGAATGAAGATAATACAGCTGGGTGCAGTGGTTCACACCTATAATCCCAGTTCTTTAAGAGGCCAAGACAGGAGGATCACTTGAGGCCAGGAGTTTGAGACCATCTTGGGCAACATAAAAATGTCTCTGTAAAAAGTTTAAAAATTAGCTAGGCATGGTAGCATGTGACTATAGTCCCAGCTACGTAGTAAGTTGAGGTGGGAGGATCTTTTAAACCCAGAAATTCAAGGTTACAGTGAGCTATGAGCATGCCACTGCACTTGTGCTAAAAGCATGAAATATCCAATTCCCTTCCTCAGGGCTTTTCTTACATAGCCCAAACTCATCAGCTTAGGGTGTAGTGTCCCCTTTTATCCCTGAAGAATATGAGACCCATTCATCATTTGTCTTCTTATTCGACAGGCAGGCCCAATGCCCAAACACATTGCATTCATAATGGATGGGAACCGTCGCTATGCCAAGAAGTGCCAGGTGGAGCGGCAGGAGGGCCACTCACAGGGCTTCAACAAGCTGGCTGAGGTGGGTGTGGGTGGCAGAGCCCAAAGTGAACAGTCTTTAGAGAAGTCAATTATGGCTAGAAAACCAGGCCCTGATTTCGCTGTGGTTTAAGAGTGTTTTTTATAGTGGTTTCATTGTTTTGTTGCTTGCTTGCAAGCTATTGATCTTATAATGACATTAAAAAAGTAATCATCCCCTGGGTGCGGTGACTCATACCTGTAATCCTAGCACTCTGGGAGGCCGAGGCGGGCGGATTGCTCAAGCTCAGGAGTTCGAGACCAGCCTGAGCAAGAGCAAGACCCCGTCTCTACTAAAAATAGAAAGAAATTAATTGACCAACTAAAAATATATAGAAAAATTAGCCGGGCATGGTGGCGCATGCCTGTAGTCCTAGCTACTCGGGAGGCTGAGGCAGGAGGATCGCTTGAGCCCAGGAGTTTCAGGTTGCTGTGAGCTAAGATGATGCCATGGCACTCTAGCCCGGGCAACAGAGTGAGACTCTGTCTCAAAAAAAAAAAAAAGTAATCATCCAATGAAGTAGCACAAAATAGCAGAAATAAGAACAAAATTGCTTCTTTCTATCACCTTTATAAATCAAGTTTATATAACCCTATGCCTCATCTAGTCCTTTTCCTAAGGTGGCAATGGATTTGTTTGCTTATATGTCTATTAAGGGATTAGAGAGGTAACGCTTCAGCTTTGTTTCTTTGGTTCTGTTCAAATGTATTCTATAACCTCCAGCTCCCCATCTCAACATTGCTATTCTCAACTCCAGCTTGTTCTCCACCTTGATTAGTACTGGGTTAGAACAGTCCCAAAGGACCATGTTTGAGTTTCATTCACTTATTTTTATTTTATTATTATTATTATTTTAGGAGGACAACACATTTAGTTTATTTTAATCAAATCACAACACTTTCTTTTCCAACTGCTGCAAAGTGCATCTACAATTTTCTATTACAGATCCACTTTAAAAAGGTTTCCTGTGACATTACAGCAAGCCTCTTTTTCAAACAGAGGAATAATCCCAAATTCTTCCTCAAATAAAAACTCCATTTCCGGCCGGGCGCGGTGGCTCAAGCCTGTAATCCTAGCTCTCTGGGAGGCCGAGGTGGGCGGATCGTTTGAGCTCAGGAGTTCGAGACCAGCGTGAGCAAGAGCGAGACCCCATCTCTACTATAAATAGAAAGAAATTAATTGGCCAACTAATATATATATAGAAAAAATTAGCCGGGCATGGTGGCACATGCCCGTAGTCACAGCTACTTGGGAGGCTGAGGCAGCAGGATTGCTTGAGCCCAGGAGTTTGAGGTTGCTGTGAGCTAGGCTGACGCCATGGCACTCACTCTAGCCTGGGCAACAAAGTGAGACTCTGTCTCAAAAAAAAAAAAAAAAACTCCATTCCAGCAAATGGCAAATACATGAGATTACAGTAAGCCAGGCACTTAAAAGGACAGCCAAGGAGTCTTCCAACAGTCTATTAGAAAGAATGTAGACATTTAAAAAAAAATCCCCACTGTCATGACCATAAATTGAGGTTTTCAGCCCTGGTATAAGCTGAATAAAAAAAAAGAAATTAAAAACCCAGTAGTGTATTAACATTTTTTCACTTACTTGCCATACTGACAGTACAAATACAAATCTGGTCTAAATGTATAGATTCTCAAGCAACGATATACAGCTTTCTTCATCCTCCATGCTAAGATATGTAAAAGCTTAAGGGCCAAACAATACCAAATATAAACCCTTTCCAGACTATTAAATGCTAACAGCTTTCCAATTGCTTTTATTCTTTTAATGCATCAGCCTCCCAATTTATCAGAATAATGAAGTTATGCTGTAATACCTTGTGTTTTTTTATTGTTAGCCACCTTGTGAGGGATGGATTATGATCCTGTTTTACAGATAAGGAAACTTAGGCCCAGAGAGGTTAAAAGGTTTGCCTACCATCACATGGTAGGTAGTGCATGATGGACTCAGGGACTAGAACCTAGGTCTTTATACATTCAGTGAACAGTTTTTTCCAGTAAACCACAGTGACATCAGCATTCACTAAGATCATAGTTTTCATTTTTTTTAAATGGTGACTTTCTGCTTATTTAGTTCATTATTCTGACATAAACACTGATGTTATCCTAGCTTTACCCAGGTTTGGAGAGGAGAAAAGTCTACCTCCCATCTCTAACTCTGAGTCAGGGCTGAAACATCTCTTATTTCCCTTCCTGTTCTTCCTTGTATCCTAGCTCCTTGCCTTCTTCCCTCTTAGACTCTGCGATGGTGTTTGAACCTGGGCATCCTAGAGGTGACAGTCTACGCATTCAGCATTGAGAACTTCAAACGCTCCAAGAGTGAGGTAGACGGGCTGATGGACCTGGCCCGGCAGAAGTTCACCCGCTTGATGGAAGAACAGTAAGATGCTATCAGGGGGACAGCTCATTCTTCTACCACCCCAGCCTCACCCTAGCCCTCCCAACTCCGTTATCTGAAGCTTATTTAAGGGACTTCAAATCCTTTTAATATTAATTAGATGTTTTTAATGACAAATATCAGAAATGCAAGCTAGTTTGTCTTCCTCCCTTCCTTCTCTTCTTTCCCTTCCTTCCCTTCCTTTCCTTCCTCTGTTCCCTCCTTTCCTACCTTCCTTCCCTTCCTCCCTTTCTTCCCTTCCTTTTCTTTCTTTCTTTCTTTCTGGCATTTATCTGAGGATCTTGAAGTATTTCACAGAATTCAAGGTCAAGTACAGCCAGCCTCAAGCAAAACTAAAACCAGGAATTAAAATCCATTAGGTAGAAACTCTTCATATATTTACTTCCTTCTCTCTCTGCAGACCAGCTTTCTCTACTTCAAAAGAGTAGCCCAGAATGAACTAAATCCCTTAATTGGCCCACTTTCTATCAAATTTCTACCCAAGAACCAATGAGCTGTGGCCAAGGGAATGGAGTGAAAGAAACATTGAGGAATTCATTTTCTCTGCATAGTGATCACTAAAAGTTACTATTCTGCCACTGCAGAGTCTCTTGGGAGGATGGGATGGTGCATAAGAGGCTTTTATGGGGAAGTGTCAGTACTGTTCTTAGCTGTAGCTTCAGTACCATTTTTAGTTGTCATTAAGTTTAGGCTTAACTTAGGGAACAAAGCTAGAAACGGGCAAAGAGGAAGTTCTGTGGATATTGTTCACTTTAAAGTGTGGAGCCCTCACCAGAATTGCCCCAGAGTCACCATTATAACTGATGTGTATCTAGCACCTACCTACACCAGCACTGGGAAGATGAGAAAACAGCAAGCCTAGAACTCCAGTGAAGATGGGCCTAGAACGACAGGTTGGGGGGGGGGGATAGCCAGGCCTCTTTCTGTCTATATTAGAATGGTGAAACTCTGGGCCACAGACATTGCTCCCTGGTCCCTAGCAGAGCCTATGCAGCTCAGAGTTTATACCAAAGGGCCGGGGGGTGGGGGACACATCCCATGTGTCCAATTTCTTCTTACTGCACATTAATCTTAACCTTTCTTAAGTGCTTACTACGTACCAGCCTGAAATATATTCTAATTTAATAGTCACATTATCCCATGAGAAAGGTATTATTAACCTAAATAAAAACCAGAAAAGTTAAGGTATATATCCTGGGTCACACAGCTATCAGACAGACAGAGCCAAAGTACATACCTAGGTCCTTCTGACTCCAGAGCTGAGCTATTGTGTACTACGCTATGAGAGACAGGCCACATTCTTAAAATTCCTGCATGATCAAAGTGCATGGCAGTAGAGTTGCTAGTGAGATTGCTTTAATCAGTCAGTAGTAGAGAAAATGGTCTCATTTAATCATTTATCATGAAGTTCTGGTCAGCGGAAGAAAAAAATTCATTCTGGCACAGTGGCTCATGCCTGTAATCCCAGTACTTTGAGAGGCTGAGGCAGGAAGATCACTTGAGGCCAGGAGTTTGAGACCAGCCTTGGCAACATAGTGAGACCCTGTCTCTACAAACAATTTTAAAAATTAGCTGGGCATGGTGGTGCACACCTGTAGATGAACACTTCAGCCCAGGAGTTCAAAGTTACAGCAAGCTATGATCATGCCACTGACTCCAGACTAGGCAACAGAACAAGACCCTGTATCTAATAAAAAAAGTAGAAAAGAAACCACAGAGGTGCTTTGCCAATAATGTGCTATAAAACCCCAGAGTTCTAAGGGAGTGAATGTGAAAAAAACCTATCAGAAGTGGGGCATAGGGTGCTGGTTTGCATTTATCCATTTTATATGTTGGACCTTCATATAGGATTTGATTTGGAGAAAGAGTTCTTTGGCTAGAAGAAAGTTGTAAAATCACTGGCTTAGTTCAAGTTCATCAGTTGGGAAACTGAGCCCTAGAGAAGAGAAGGGCTTGCCCATGGTCACACAGCAAGCTAGCAGCAGAGCCAGGTTGGGAACTCAGATCTCCTGGCTCCTCCCCAGGGCTTTTGCCATTCCTTCTCCTATACAAACCTCCCCCAAATCTTGCACCTGCTGTCTGAGAATAAGCACTCCCACGTACGTGTTTTCACTTAACACAAGCCTGTGAGGATACTGTTGCAGGGGCAGTGGTCACCCTCAGTTTACAAGTATTGAGGGGCGGTAGATCTTGAGGCTGAAGAGAGACCAAGTGTTGACGCAAGGTCATCTAGTAAGTGGGGGCACTAGGACTTGAATCTAGATTTTGTTATTCAGATATTTGCCTTGATTAGACTATATGTTTGTCTCCAGTAGGTTCTTAAAAGTAACTGAGTAGATCTTGCTTCACAAACCTTGAAGAAATATGATTGAAGGTATATTGGGTGGACAGGCTATGGATGTGGCTTTCAGCTCTGGGTCAGGGTCCTCTAATACACTTATTTAAGCTGCCATTTTCCAAACATGAAGTGTTCAGTTTCTCCATAGCATTCCCAGGTGAGAGAAGCTGATAGAGCAACAAAATTCATTCTTACCATATGCAGGGTTTGGGAGTGACCGTGTGGAAGCAATATAATGTCAGGATTAAGAGGACATGTATCTAACCTCCTTTTTCCTCAGTTTCCTCATCTGTAAAAGGGGAATGATAATCCTTGGTGTGAGGGTGGAATGTATTGTTGTATGTAAAGTACTTACAATAATGTCTGCCACATAGTAAACATATAGTTGATGTTAGCTGTCACTATTATCATCCTATTTCAGCAGAACATAACAGAAGTAACCAATGATAAATCTTTTGCTTTTGAGGAGTTTACTTACTTGTCAAAATGGGACAAATATAGAATACACAAAATGCAACTTGCCGAGAAGTACACGAGGCAGTGTAACATGTGGTGAAAGAGTTTGGGTTCTCAAATCAGACAGACCTGGCTTTCAGTCCTGACACAGCACTTGATGACTATGTGACAGTCTCTAACTGTCCCAGCTGAGCTGCAACACTGTTATATGTCCCTATCTGACTATCCTATCTAAGCCTCAACACTGTAGGAAATTCCTTTCAGAATTTTCAAGGGGATGCAGTGAAATAATACACGTAGAACAGTGCTTGACACACAGGAAGGTACCCAAAAACTGGTAGTTGGTTATTATCTAAGCACCTTGTTCTCTCCAGCTCAGCAGGTGCTCTCTGCCAACCCTGCCTCCTTTTCCCCCCATCAGGGAGAAACTGCAGAAGCATGGGGTGTGTATCCGGGTTTTGGGTGATCTGCATTTATTGCCCTTGGATCTCCAGGAGTTGATTGCACAAGCTATACAGACCACTAAGAACTACAACAAGTAAGTTCTCAGATTTCCCTTTGGGACCTGCAGCAATCTTTGCTGGACTCCCTGGTATTAGGGAGATATCAGGCATTCCTTGGTCTGCATTTGGTATAAGTGACAGTGAGGGCATAGTTTGAGATGATTAGAGATTTCTCCTTCCATCTGTGGGGCAGACCAGAGATGATTCTGCAGTACCATGTTATATGTATGTATACAGACATATACACACAGTTTCTCATGCTGAAAAGTGCCTACTCCCCCAATTATATATACTATATATAAATATATGTTTATATATGTATATGTGTATGTGTGTGTGTGTGTATGTATATATATATTATTTTTAACTTGGCAAGGAATGGGATGGGAGTGCAGCAGTTCTCATCCCTGTCTTTCTGAAGCTAGATCCTTTAAGAAATTCTTATTCAGGCTAGGCATGGTGGCTCAGGCCTGTAATCCTACCACTCTGGGAGGCAGAGGCAGGTGGATGATTTGAGCTCAGGAGTTTGAGACCAGCCTGAGCAAGAGCGAGACCCCATCTCTACTAAAAAAATAGAAAGAAATTAGCTGGACAACTAAAAATATATAGAAAAAATTAGCCGGGCATGGTGGCGCATGTCTGTAGTCCCAGCTACCCAGAAGGCTGAGGCAGTAAGATCGCTTGCTTAGATCCTAGGAGTTGGAGGTTGTAGGACAATGGCACCACTGAACTCTTCCCAGGGCACTGATTAAGACTCTGTCTCAACAAAAACAAGGCAACTGAGGACCCCTCCTCACAAACACCCACCCTTTCATATTTATAAAATTTAAAAAAGAAAAATTTAAAAAGTTTTGTGTTCCTCCCCTTTAACCTATGGATAGAATGACCTTGGGAGGTCATACAGATGCAGAGGGGAAGAGTTCAATAATCTAAGCTTCATTTTGTGTAGCTTTGGAGTAGAACTTGTATTTGGCACTGGTTTTGTTTTGCATTAGATCTCCTTCCTATTTTCCTTTTCTTGTGCTAATATCACAATGGATTCACATCCTCTGAAAGCTGGTTGGCAGTAGAAGGGGAGAGGGGTAGGAGGGCAATAAGAGCTATTTAGTCTTTGTCTTAATATAAAACTAATAACATTTTTATTCCAAGAAAACATAGAAACCACAAAAAACTCATAATCTCAGCTTTCAGAGGTATGCACAGTTAACCTTTGGTGTGTGTTTGTTCTTCCAAGGAAGGGCTGCTCTGTACTCAGTGACTGCAGTCATCAGTCCCTGTCCTTTGGTAAATTATTCTGTTCTTTTCAACTCAGATGTTTCCTGAATGTCTGTTTTGCATACACATCCCGTCATGAGATCAGCAATGCTGTGAGAGAGATGGCCTGGGGTGTAGAGCAAGGCCTGCTGGATCCCAGGTATTCCAAATTTTTCATGTGGTAACTTACATATACCAAAAGATAAGACCCCTCCTGTGCCATGAACTTGGCCAGAGGTCAAATCAGGGGTGCATGTGGAAAGATTTGGGGGAGAATCTCCCAAACAAGATTCAGGTATTTTTCAAAAAGAAAATATGTTAACGATTAGCAGCATAGTGGAATCCTAATTATTAGAGCTTGGGAGGGACTTTGAAAGCCATCTATCTATTTGATCCCTCTCATGTTGTTATTAATGTAACTATTAGTAATATTATTAAACTAATAATAGCAATAGGAAAATAATAGGAGTAATAAATAACCCAAGCATTGTGTCATGATCTGTATTTTATTATCTAATGAACCTCATGTGTGAGAGATTCAAGTCTATTATCCATTTTATACATGAGAAAACTGAGCTCAGCATTGAAGTGACTTGCCCATGGTCATTCTACTAGTAAGTACCAAAGCTGGTATTCACATCTAAAACTGTCTGATTCTAGAGTTCTCATCCTTTACCTCTATTATATGAGATCTTGGGACCCAGGAATTTTTCTGACCCTCATCTTGAGTGTAATTCAATTGACCTGGGAAACTAAATTAAAAATCAAGAAGTTGCTCATTGAGAATGGAATTAGATAAGAAGGAAAGGAGATAGTTTTTAAGGCTATTTTGTGAGTGTCTTTCACTCCCAAACACTGGGTGATCTTTCTGTGCCACATAGTTCATTCAATCAATCATTCATTCATTCAACAAATATTTTTTAAACCAACTATAGGTAAATACACTGCTGTATACAGGGGATAAAAATACATATTTCCTGCCTTATAGAGCTCTGGCAAGGGAAACAGACATTAATCAAGATTATACAAATTAGCATAAAATTATAATGGTGATAAGTGCTATAAAGGCATTGGTACATGGTACAAAAGGGGATAATAAGAGGAATGGACCTGGTAGGGAAGGCTACCCTGAGGAAATAAGTGACCTAAGATGGAAAAATCAGCAGTAACTAGGTAAAGAGGCAGGAAGTGGGAGGAGCTAATTGGTTGCTAAAAGGCTGTTGGAATAATTCCAGTAGAGAGTAGGTGGAAGGGAGCTTGGATTATGGTGGTGGTGCTGGAATGGATACAGTAAACTGCATCAAGAGCTGTCAAGTAGGTAAAATCAATAGGACTTAATTAGGATTCCACTATGTTACTAATTCTGGGAAAAGAATGTTATGGGTGACCCCAGGGTTTTTGACCTATATAACAGTGGGTAGTGGGGCCCTTTACTGTGGTAGGGAACCAGGAGAGAGGATCCAGTTTAAGGAAGAGGGTCAGGGGTTTGGGTTTAGATATCCTGTAGGTGTGAAACAGAGACATCAGGTTGACAGTTAAGAGTTACTTGTGTGGAGGTCATCCTTGTGTAGGGCAACTGAACAAAGAGGGCATGAAGAAGCTAAGGAGAGTCTAGAATGAAAAGAGAGGGGCTAGGATGGCATTTTGACAAACTCCACCTTTTATTGGCTGGTTAGAGGAGAATGAGCCTTAAAGGCGAAAGAGAATGAACAACCAGAAAGGTAGCAAGAAAACCAGGGCAATGGGTGTTATAGGAGCCAAGAAGAAAGGGAATTTGTTGGTGCTGGTTGGGGAGGAGTATGGGGACTCATCGGAACAATGGTGTCATATGCTGTAGAGAGGTCATTTAAGATGTAGATTAAAAATTAGCTGTTGGTAGGCCGGGCGCTGTGGCTCACGCCTGTAATCCTAGCACTCTGGAAAGCCGAGGCGGGCGGATTGCTCGAGGTCAGGAGTTCGAAACCAGCCTGAGCAAGAGCGAGACCCCTGTCTCTACTATAAATAGAAAGAAATTAATTGGCCAACTAATATATATAGAAAAAATTAGCCGGGCATGGTGGCACATGCCTATAGTCCCAGCTACTTAGGAGGCTGAGGCAGAAGGATTGCTTGCGCCCAGGAGTTTGAGGTTGCTGTGAGGTAGGCTGATGCCACGGCACTCACTCTAGCCTGGGCAACAAAGTGAGACTCTGTCTCAAAAAATAAATAAATAAATAAATAAATAAATAAAAATTAGTTGTTGGGAAAAAAAGAGACTGGTTAAATTGGCAGTGGTAAGAGCAGGCAGGAGGATGAGATAAAAGAGGGCTATATAAATAGATGCACATTATTGGTAATTTTAAAATTCTTTGCTTCAGAGTGATTTCATAGTTCATTATATTATGCTTTATAATTATTGTTTTGAATAATCTTTTGTATGTGTGAAATAATATATAAAAAATAATATAGGACAAGTGTTTATGCTGGAAAGAAAGCTATTTGGCAAGCAGATTTAACGTGCATTCATGCTTATGACTGGTGCTTACGACTATGATCTTGACTCCTAGGCCAGTGTGCTCTACTTTCATACCACATTGCAATAACTACTGACCTTATCACCTGCTTCTTGTCCAGCCAGTTTTGCCATCACTGTCCTGTATGGTTTAGTAAGTTGCCTGTGTGGGATTAGTCATGCAGGAAGGGTGAGGTTGGGCAGTGTCACCAGGGTCAGGAGTCTGATGTCTCAACCGATCAGCTCCCAAAGCCTGTTGTTCCACTCACACGGGGCTCTGCAGGGTCTGAGCTGGTGCACTTTACGTTATTCGAATTTAGACAGACCTACATTTATAACACAAAGTCAATGAGTTAATTACAGTTAAGTTCTACACTTCTTTTTTTTTTGTTTGTTTGAGACAGTGTCTCACTTTGTTGCCCAGGCTAAAGTGAGTGCCATGGCATCAGCCTAGCTCACAGCAACCTCAAACTCCTGGGCTCAAGCAATCCTTCTGCCTCAGCCTCCCGAGTAGCTGGGACTACAGGCATGCACCACCATGCCCGGCTGATTTTTTCTATATATATTAGTTGGCCAATTAATTTCTTTCTATTTATAGTAGAGACAGGGGTCTCGCTCTTGCTCAGGCTGGTTTCGAACTCCTGACCTTGAGCAATCCTCCCACCTTGGCCTCCCAGAGTGTTAGGATTACAGGCGTGAGCCACTGCGCCTGGCCTCTACACTTCTTTTTATTTTTTTCTCCCAACAGTACTTTGAGTTGCTGTTTTATCTACACTTCTAATAGCTGGAATTTTCCTGATCTCTAATCACCACCATCCACCTCCTCATTTTCTTTCTTCCAGGGTATACTTTTTTTTTTTAGAAATTAAAGAAATAATCTTTTGTGAGTCTAGAATTACAGAAGAAGAAATTAGGTTGAGCCTGAAGGATAGTTAATAAACTTTTTTTTTTTTTTGAGACAGAGTCTCACTTTGTTGCTCCAGCTAGAGTGAGTGCTGTGGTATCAGCCTAGCCCACAGCAACCTCAAACTCCTGGGCTCAAGTGATCCTACTGCCTCAGCCTCCCTAGTAGCAGGGACTACAGGCATGTGCCACCATGCCCGGCTAATTTTTATTTTCTATATATTTTAAGTTGGCCAATTAATTTTTTTCTATTTATAGTAGAGACGGGGTCTCGCTCTTACTCAGGCTGGTTTCGAACTCCTGACCTTGAGTGATCCACCCGCCTCAGCCTCCCAGAGAGCTAGGATTACAGGCGTGAGCCACCGCTCCCAGCTAGTTAATAAACTCTATTCCACTGAGGATCCTTGAATAGATCACCTTACCCCT
The DNA here is from genome assembly GCA_008750895.1 of Mirza zaza. NCBI lineage: Eukaryota > Metazoa > Chordata > Mammalia > Primates > Cheirogaleidae > Mirza > Mirza zaza. The sequence goes on from VSMD01120095.1 coordinate 16,170, forward strand.
GTAGGCCTCTGTCTTCTTTATTAAACAATAGTGTTAATAATAATTCCTGGCTGGGTGCGGTGGCTCACGCCTGTAATCCTAACACTCTGGGAGGCTGAGGCAGGTGGATCGCTCAAGGTCAGGAGTTCAAAACCAGCCTAAGCAAGAGTGAGACCCTGTCTCTACTATAAATAGAAAGAAATTGGCCAACTAATATATATATATAGAAAAATTAGCCGGGCATGATGGCGCATGCCTGTAGTCGCAGCTACTCAGGAGGCTGAGACAGGAGGATTGCTTGAGCCCAGGAGTTTGAGGTTACTGTGAGCTAGGCTGATGCCATGGCACTCACTCTAGCCTGGGCAACAAAATGAGACTCTGTCTCAAAAATACTACTACTACTACTAATAATAATAATAATCATTCCTAATATTTACTGAACATTTACTCTGTGCCAGACATTTACTAAATATTCTGCATGCAATTACTCCTTAGACCCTGTATGGTAGATACTGCTTTTAATGCCTATTTTAAAGATGAGAATACTGAGAACAGGTAAAGTAACTTGTCCAAGTTCATGTAGTTGGCAAACCTTGGGGCCAAGATTTCAACCTATGCTGTCATTCACTATGATATACTGACTGTCTCATAGGAAGATTGAAATGAACAATAAGGCAGTATAAAAGTAAAAATTAATAATAGCCAATATTACTGGACCTTATTAGGCAGGTACTAGGCTAAGACTTTATCATGACCTTGAGGGATCTGCCCGCCTCAGCCTCCCAGAGTGCTAGGATTATGCGTGAGCCACTGCTCCAGCCCAAGTTAAGGTTTTAAAAGATTAATGGGCCGCTCGTGGTGGCTCACACTTGTAATCCTAGCACTCTGGGAGGCCCAGGAGGGTGGATGATTCGAGCTCAGGAGTTCTAGACCAGCCTGAGCAAGAGCGAGACCCCATCTCTACTAAAAATAGAAATAAATTAATTGGCCAACTAAAAGTATATAGAAAAAATTAGCCGGGCATGGTGGCGCATGCCTGTATTCCCAGCTACTCAGGAGGCTGAGGCAGAGGCATTACTTGAGCCCAGGAGCTTGAGGTTGCTGTGAGCTAGGCTGACACCACGGCACTGTAGCCCAGGCAACAGAATGAGACTCTGTCTCAAAAAAAAAAAAAAAAAAGGTTAATGGACCTTCTGAAAGTCACATAAGCTACTAGGCAGAACAACCTGGATTCCAGCTCCTGTCCATCTACCTCGAACACTTATGTCTGTGTTTGTTTTTTGAGACAGAGTCTCACTCTGTTGCCCGGACTAGAATGCCATGGCGTCAGCCCAGCTCACAGCAACCTCAAGCTCCTGGGCTCAAGCAATCCTCCTGCCTCAGCCTCCTGAGTAGCTGGGACTACACGCATGCGCCACCATGCCCGGCTAATTTTTTCTATGTATATTAGTTGGCCAATTAATTTCTTTCTATTTATAGTAGAGACAGGGTCTTGCTCTTGCTCAGGCTGGTTTCAAACTCCCTACCTTGAGCGATCCGCCTGCCTCGGCCTCCCAGAGTGCTACGATTACAGGCGTGAGACACCGTGCCCGGCCTTTATCATTCTTTATTTATATGGCACTTTATAGTTCCCAAAGGTACACTCAAATCTATTTTTTCATTTCCTTTGACTCTCACAATAACCTATTAGGTAGGTAGGATAAATGAACCCATTTCAAAGATAACAACTGAGAAATTATGTGGCTTGTACAGGGTCTCACATACCTTAATTAGAGAATTAAGAGCATGAGAATTAAGAATTAAGAGCTGCTGAGACAAGACTGTCAGATTACCAGGGAATTCTGAACCAGCACCCTTCCTCATGCCCAGTGATAATCATACTCTTTCCTTTGTGATGAGATAGAAAATAAAGCTCCCTTTGTGTTTTGCAATAAGATGACAGAGAGATGAAGTAACTTGCCCAAAGGCACACAACTAATAAGTATAGAGTTTAATTTTGAACACTCAACCCAGATCTTTCTGCTTTCTTGACTATCTGCCCAGAAACATGTTCTTACCAAGAAATTTTGTCTTCTGGACCCTTTCCGAGATGCAACTCTTAGCCATTTGGAGATTCCAAATTCTGCTTCTAGGTAATTGGTAGGACAGGTAAATGATATTCTTGGAGCAGCATACACCAGCCAAATTTAAAATCATTTTTTAATTTAGTAAATGTTTGTTGAGGGCCTTCTGTGTACCAGGTAGTACTGACTAGTGTTTTTGATGGTGTTTTATAAACTGAGAAGCCTTATGTTTGGAAGTTCACCACAAGAATACTGCAAAAAGAGATGTGTACTTCTTTTTGTCTCCTCCTGTTCACCTTAGCGATATCTCTGAGTCTCTGCTCGATAAGTGCCTCTATACCAACCACTCTCCTCATCCTGATATCTTGATACGGACTTCTGGAGAAGTGCGGCTGAGTGACTTCTTGCTCTGGCAGGTAGGTAGTTTCTATGCACTATTTTGTTTGTGTCAGGCTGAAAATTCTCACTGTACCCACAGAGTGGATGAGAGTGGTTCGTCCTCACTCCCAGCCTTTCTGTGACCAGAGAACTTCAGGGGAGAAGCTAAAATTTGCAAAAGTATCTCTAGGCTATGCCCAGTAACATTTGCTATCCTTTCCCCACCTGCCCTTGGTTTTGGGAACCTGGGTGGTTCTTGCTCTTGAAAGTGTTATGTGTTCAACCTAGAAGGAAAGTCCAGGCTATCCAACTGTAGTGAAAACTTCACTGGTGCCCCTGTTCAAGGAATGGGACTTCTGGCTTGGTAACTTGCCAGGTACCATAGCACTGCTGGGTTTGAACTTTGCCTTGCATTAACTAGTGTCTCCCCTTCAGCATAAAGGGCCACATCTATGCAAGCACGGTCTGTGAGTGATGTAAACTATCTTCAAACTCTCTGAGGGGCTTGCCATTGCCTGTCAGCTCAGTTACCCTAGCACAGGTGGTCCCCAAAAAAGCTGATATCCAATTAAGTTTGTTTTTGCTTGAAAATCTCCATCCCCTGTTAAGTTTGTCCCTGGATGGCACATGACTGGGGGATGTCCTTGTTCTAGGAGAGGTTGAAAGGAGAGACTCAGCATAGATATAGCTCATATGATAAAGCTCCAGAAATTGTAATGGACCATGGTCTTTTTTTGAGACAGTCTCACTCTATCACCCCAGGTAGAATGCAGTGGTGTCATCGTAGGTTACTGCAACCTCAAACCCCTGGGCTCAAGCGATCCTCCTGCCTCAGCCTCCCAAGTAGCTGGGATTACAGGTGTGGACCATGACTCCTGACTAATTTTTCTATTTTTAGTAGAGACGTGGTCTCACTCTTGCTCAAGCTGGTCTTGAACTCCTGAGCTCAAACGATTTTCCCACCTTGGCCTCCCAAAGGGCTAGGATTACAGGTGGGCGCCACCACCCCTGGCCAGACTACAGTCTTAAAAGTGAATTCTCAATTAGCTTACTGGCCGGGCGCGGTGGCTCATGCCTGTAATCCCAGCTCTCTGGGAGGCTGAGGCGGGAGGATTGCTCAAGGTCAGGAGTTCAAAACCAGCCTGAGCAAGAGTGAGACCCCCGTCTCTACTATAAATAGAAAGAAATTAATTGGCCAACTAATATATATAGAAAAAATTAGCCGGGCATGGCGGCGCATGCCTGTAGTCCCAGCTACTTGGGAGGCTGAGGCAGCAGGATTGCTTGAGCCCAGGAGTTTGAGGTTGCTGTGAGCTAGGCTGACGCCACGGCACTCACTCTAGCCTGGGCGACAAAGTGAGACTCTGTCTCAAAA
>VSMD01120101.1:0-24843 GCA_008750895.1 Mirza zaza
GCGGCCGCCGGGGTCCGGGATCTGAGGGGCGGCTACCGGGGTCTGGGGTCCCCGGGGCGGCAACAGGGGGTCAGGGTCCGGGAGGGGCGGCGCGGTGTCCGGGGTCTGAGGGGCGATGGGGGCGCAGGTCCGAGGGGCGGCCACCGGGGTCCACAGTCCAAGGGGCGGCGCGGTGTCCGGGGTCTGAGGGGCGATGGGGGCGCAGGTCAGAGGGGTGGCCACCGGGGTCCACAGTCCAAGGGGCGGCGCGGTGTCCGGGGTCTGAGGGGCGATGGGGGCGCAGGTCAGAGGGGCGGCCACCGGGCGCTGGGGACCGAGGGGCAGCAGGGTCCCGGGTCCGAGGGGCGGCCGAGACCCGGGCGCGAGGCGCTGTGGAGGGCCTCTCGGGATGGAGTGCGGACCCCGCGGGCCCCCGACACCTGCCCGGACCCTGCCGAGGCCACCCCCTCCGCAACCTCAGTTTCCGAATTCGGTTTCAGCCGAGGCCCCTTGTGCCCCAGCCGGTGCCTGGGCCTGGCCCTGGCCTTGCTACCTCCTGCCCCAGCTGAACCTTGGGGGAGAGGCAAAGGCTCAAGGGTGGTTTTGATTTTCCACTTAGACCGGGCAGCTCCCCGGGGGTGGGCGGAGAGCACCTGAGGCTGGTGCTTAGGGAAGTGGGGCAGAGGAAGCCAGGGGTACGCGTACACACACATCAAAGGGCTTGGGGTTTTACAAAGGCTTTTATATCCAGTTCCGCCAACAATCACCATTGGGATCTGCCTTGTCAGAGCATTACTGCTCCACTTTACTGCCAACCCCGGAGGTTCCTGGAGGAGGCAGCTGTGTCAGCTGCCCGGGCCACTCGTGTCTCCAGCTGGTATAACTCCAAAGATCAATGGGTCTTTTCTCACTGTCCCTTCAGCAAGATTTTAGGTGCTGGAAAGGCCAGAGACTCTGGCCCAGATTCCTAACAGTCTGGAGCACTTTCCACAGGAAACATTCTCAGTATCTGTTGTAGTTTTTAATTCTCTTGGCTGGCAGAAACTGGATGTAAGTTCTTCTAAGACACCTCCAGTCGCTGCCCCAGTTTAGGTTGTACCAAGATTTCCTGGGCATTCTGTGGTGCCCCTTGCTCCTCAGGGTTTGCTGGGTTCCAGGTAGGTAGGTCTGACCACCTGGGTAACCTGGTGATGTGGAGATGCCCAGATGACAGGGCTGCTCGTCATGGCATAGGGGTACATTCCTATACCTGGTGGCAGCAGTAATCACCTTCCAGGCACGCTGCATTCCACCCTACCTGCATGCCTGGATTCCAGCACCATCTCCACCCGCCCCAGAGCCAGCCAGCCCTCAGAAGTCCAGCCAGACTCCTGTAAAACAGCATCAAGCCTGCCAGTCCCAACTCCAGAGCCAGCCTGGAAGGGCCAGGGTCCCAGCTCTTCTCCTTCCTCAGAATAAAATGGAGGCAATTGTTCCTACCTCAGAGCATGCTGTGAGCATAAATAGTAGATGAAAAGGACTTAGAACAGGCCAGGCGTGGTGGCTCATGCCTGTAATCCTAGCACTCTTGGATGCTGAGGTGGGAGAATTGCTTGAGCTCAGGAGTTCAAGACAAAGACCAGCCCAAGCAGGAGTGAGACTCCGTCCTCTATTAAAAATGGAAAGAAATTAGCCAACCAACTAAAAATAGAAAAAATTAGCCATGGCACTCACTCTAGCCTGGGCAACAAAGTGAGACTCTATCTCAAAAAGAAAAAAAAGATGTATAAAATGAGAACACTAGGCTGGGTATGGTGGCTCACGCCTGTAATCCTAGCTCTCTGGGAGGCCGAGGTGGGTGGATCATTTGAGCTCAGGAGTTCAAGACCAGCCTGAGCAAGAGCGTCGAGACCCATCTCTACTAAAAATAGAAAGAAATTAATTGGCCTATTAAAAATATATAGGAAAATATATAGAAAAAATTAGCCAGGCATAGTGGTGTGTGTTTGTAGTCCCAGCTACCCAGGAGGCTGAGGCAGGAGAATCGCTTGAGCCCAGGAGTTTGAGGTTGCTGTGAGCTAGGCTGACGCCACAGCACTCTAGCCTGGGCAACAGAGTAAGACTCTGTCTCAAAAAAAAAAAGAAAGAAAGAAAGAAAGAAAAGGTAGAACAATGCCTGGCCCATAATAAGCACCACGTCCATGTTGAAAACTAGAGCCTGTTTGTGTTTTAAGTTAAAAGTATTTTTGGTTTGTTTTTGAACATAAATGACATATTGAGGGGTTTTGTTTGTTTGTTTGTTTCTTGTTCTTTGAAATTAGTCTAGACCTTTAGGTGTTCAGAGCCTTATAAGAGTTGGCTTGTTTTGGGAGCTTGCTGTGTAGGTTGGGATGAACCCCCAGGCTGTCTGGGCAGCGGGCAGATTTCCCAGTCCTAAGCCTGAGGGCCGAGAGTCCGGCAGTGTCTTGCAGCCGGCCCCTGCTGGTTTCCTTACTGCCCTCTCCCCCGCCACCTGCCCACACGGTCCCTAGGCTCACCCTCAAAGATAAGAACATAGTCCTTCCTCTGAGGAAACAGGAAATAAAACAAAATCACTACTGGAGTTCTTCTAGATATTCTTGGTTTCCAGTTTCTGAATGTTTTTTATTCCCAAAGTTTAATTTCTCAAAAGTGACCATCTTCCCAGGTTATTCAAGGAAGAGTCCCCATTTCCAGATCATCTTCCCTCAGCCAACTCAGAACATCTATTTCTTCTTGGCGACCTTATTGGTTTTACAGCTTCTCCTTTGTAGTCTTGAAGGTGCACACAGGCCCAGCACCCGGCTGGGGCCTGATTGTCTCTGAAGGACGAGTTTCGCTTCCGAGACTTCCAGGGTAGTGGAGCTCACCCCAGGGGCCTTTCCCTACAGATTGGGACACCACTTGGTGGCTGTTTGTTAGGTCAGACTTACAGTTTAATTTTTTAATACACTCAATTCAAGGGTCTTCATCATAATACAGCCAGCATTTTTTCAGCACGAGTCTGTTCCAAGCACTGCTCTAAATACTTTACATCTGCGTCTCCTGTAATCCTCGGAGTAGTCCTTTGGGGTGGACCCTGCGGACATCTTCCTGTACAGGTGAGAACCCTGAGATTCAGAGAAGTCAAGCAGTTTGTCCAGTGTCACAACTAGCCAGAGGCAGAGGCAGGGGCAGGCTTCAACCTTGGGAGTTTGACTGCAGTGGGATCTTGACCACTGTGCTGTGTTGCCTTCGATGCTTCTATTCAGAATAACCAAAGCTTCCTGAGTGAGTTCAGGCATCAGGAGAATAAAGCTGATGTACTTTGGTGTGTTTCCCAAAGCAAATTGAAATGTACCTATTTATAGGCTACAAATGTTTGCTCATCTATGAACTCAGGTACCATGTTTGCAAGTATTTACTTTTTTTTTTGAGACAGAGTCTCACTCTGTTAGCCAGGCTAGAGTGCCATGGTGTCAGCCTAGATCACAGCAACCTCAAACTCCTGGGCTCAGGCGATCCTCCTGCCTCAGCCTCCCGAGTAGCTGGGACTACAGGCATGCGCCACCATGCCCGGCTAATGTTTTCTATATATATTTTTAATTTGCCAAGTAATTTCCTTCTATTTATAGTAGAGACGGGGTCTTGCTCTTGCTCAGGCTGGTTTCGAACTCCTGACCTTGAGCGATCCTCCCACCTCGGCCTCCCAGAGTGCTAGGATTATAGGCATGAGCCACCGCGCCCGGCCAGGTATTTACTTTTTAAGAGTCTTGGTTGGGTGTGGGAACTCACACCTGTAATCCCAGCACTTTGGGAGACCAAGACAGGAGGATCACTTGAGGCCAGGAGTTTGAGACCTCCTGGGCAACATAGTGAGACCCTGTCTATATAAAAATATTAAAAATTAGCTGGCCTGGTGGTGTACACCTGAAACCCCAGCTACTTGGGAGGCAGGGCCATTAGGGTGGAGATTGAGCCATTTCCAGTGCTGGTGCCATCTGATCACACCCAAGTGTCTCGGTTTGTGAGGGACATAGGATACTCCCAATAATCAATAACTTCCTTCCCAGTAAGGAAGAAGGTGAAAGTGCTGTTCCTAGGGGTGAGAGATGATGCCTGGGGACACTGGTTTGGATGAGTGACAGCTGGATTTCAGGGGCAGGTGCTCAGGAGGTAGATGGGAGCCCTCGGTCTATGGGAGGAGGCTTTGGGCTCTGAGGAGTGGGCAGTGTTGCCTCCAAGATGGTGAGCGCAGGCTTGCACATACCTCTCTCCTCCCCAAGGTTTCATGTGGGGGAGCGTTTTTCAGTCCCCTTTCTGAGAGCTCCTTGGGCTAGGGTGGGGGCTTGGGTGGGGTGGGTCCAGGAGGAGCAGCTATGGAGGGCAGCGGGGTCAGGGAAACTGGGGGGAGCCTTTGCAGAAAGGGAGCGATCTGCGGGGCAGGCGTTGCTGGGACACCTGCAAGATGAGGACCCCGGTGGGACCTTAGCAGGAACATGGTCAGTGGGCAGAAGGTTGGGCTGAGGGAGGGGTGCAGACGCCTGCTGGACTGATGAGCTGCTTGGGAGTGTCTTGTCACCTGTGGTGCAGGGTCTGCATGTTGGCAAGCTTCCCACCCCTCCAGGGTAGAACACTGAGGTTTGGAAGCCCTGGTACAACACAAGTCTCCCAGAGGCTGCTTTAAACTCCACATGCTGGGCCCACCCCAGAGAGTCTGATTTGGCAGGTGGCTGGTGGGCCCAAGAACGTGGCTTCTGAGGGGCTCCCAGGTGCTGCCGACGCAGCAGACCACGGCCACGCTTCGAGGGTGCTGGAGATCCTCTGGGGAAGCGGGGAGAGGAGCGGGTGGCCAGGGCTTGAAATGCCAAGGGGAGGGAGCCAGGAGGGCATGTGGCTCACCTGGCATGGTTTGGTTCCACACCTGTGCTGAGCCATGGCCTGCCACTTGGTCTGATTTCAGCAGATGTTTTGTAAAGACTCCAGCTTCATAGGTCGCAATAGGCACTGTCCACCTCTGGGACATTCCCACAATCAGTAGGTGTCTGTCCTTTGGCGTGTTTGGGCCTGAGCTGCAAAGTCACCTGGCGGTAGAGGCAGAGCAGGAGTGTCAGCTGGGTGTGCGGACCCCGAGGTGAGGACAGCCTTGAGGAGCAGGTCCCTGGGAGGTCGTCTGCCTGCTCAGAAGTGTGCTCGTCTCGTCAAAGTGTCAGATGGATAGGCCACAGTCCGGCCCAAACCCGTGACCACCTGAAGCTGACTTGTTTTTGTTTCCTCGAGACACATAAACGCAGCAGCCACAATTACCCCAGTGACTGCCTTTGTCTCTGGGAGGCCCATCACCCACCGTGCCTCTCTGGGCACGAGCACCTTCCTGTCCCGAGAGGATCTGTCCCAAGTGTGGGCTTTGCTCCTTCCGACAGTCAGGGCTGCTCCAGTCGGTGCTTTTACAAATGAGCAAGCGCTCCCCGGGCAAGCTCCTCCCGGGAACCTCCGGGCGTAACACGGGCTGCTATAATAATTCTAATAATATGGGAGCGATTATAGTAATAATGATGGCAAACTGGGCACTGGCTCTGTGCCAGGTGGCTTTTAAACATTTTACGAGTATAATTGCACTTAATGGGCCACAGCTTTACGAGGCGGATGTTGTTATGAGCGTGTTTTACACGAGGAAAGGCGGGCGGCCCGGGGTGGCGGGCTGGGGCTGCTGGGGCGTTGCCAGCCTCCCAGGAGCTGATCCCTCAGTGCCTTAAGTTCTCAGTCTGCTTCTTTAGCACTTGAAAAACGTTGCAATCGTTAGAACATTTTATGTTTTTCTTGTTTTAAAAATAGCATATGCTTATCGTAGAGAATATGAGCGATGCAGAAAAAGAGGGAAACAAAATCACTCCTGTAGGCTCGCTCGTCAGAGTTTGCCACTGTGGGTGTTTGGGTACGTCCCTCCTCTGTGTCAGGATCGCTCTGAGTGTGAGGTGCACATCTGTGTCTCCTTGCTAACGGGAAAGGGGTGGCGGGACCTGGAGCTGATGCAGTGTCGCTATTTCTCAGAGCAGTGCTGTCATCTCTGTCCTCTCGCTGCCATGGAGCAGGTGCACGAGAGCAAGGCTGGAGACGGGGAGCCTGGAGGGCCAGCATGGGGCTCAGCTTCCAGACAAAGGCCTGACCCCGGGGGGCGTGGCTCACCTTCAGGCTGTCCACAGCTCTGACAGGTTCTCTGATGTGTCTTTAGTAAACTTCATTTTCTCCATCATAAAATACAGCTACTGCTGGCAGCCACCTGCAGGCTGCTGAGCTGTTGGCGGGAAATATCCAGGGAAAATAGAAGTTTCCTGGAAGAAAGTTGCTCTGTGGAAGTGTCTCTGAAGAAGTCTGATATTTATTAAAAGTTTTCCTGGCCCTGGCTTAGCGGTGCTCACAGCTGCCGTGGCAGGGCCGCCCGCCTCCCGCCTGGGTCTCGATTCTCCTCACAGAGGGAAGCCCGGCAGAGCTGAGGCTAGGCCCTATAGCCACTGGGGCTGCTCCTCAGACCCCCCAGGCTGGGTCTGAGAGCCTCCTGCTCAGGGAAGGAAGGGAAGCTGGGGGAGCCTGGAACCCCCGGCACCTTCAGCAGGGACAGGGTCTGCCTTTGTGTTCCTCTTTGCTTCATGTGATGGTCACAAGGACTGAAGGGGACAGTGACTTGTTCACGTGGCTCTGGGCCAGCAAGCCTTTGGAGGCTGAAAGCAGAGGCCGTGGCCAGCCACAGCCCTGGTTCCTGTGCGTGGCTTCCTTCCCTAGAAGGGCGTCCAAGGCCCCAAAAGATAGGTGGGTGTCGGCCGTGTCACTAGCCTGCTGCCCACTTGTCCATTCACTCAGCCTCACGTGGCGGCTGAAGAGAGAGCAGCGAGAGCAGCGGACAGGGCGGTGGGGCAGGCAAGGAGGGAGAGAAATGAGAGGAAGTGAGCGCTGTGGAGAGCAGCGGACGTCGGGACTGGGCCCTGCTCACCTGCGGGGAGCCTTTGAGGGCTGAGTGGGACGTTGGCCCCGTGCAGGGCTGTGAAGGAATGAGGAGCCTGGTCGGGTGTGGGGGCCATGTGACTATGGAGGGGTCGCCCAAGGCCAGCAGGAGGACCAGCCTCTGCTGCTGGGGGGGCTGGGGACAGTGATGTGAGCCTGCACTTCTCAGCAGGGCCCTGAGAGCCGGCTGGGCATGGGCTGGGCGTGGGAAAAGGCTGGGCCACGTTGGGCTGTGGCCGCAGTGGCAGTGTCTGCCTTGCAGGAGTCCAGGAGAGGGGGACTGGGGCTGGGGACAGCGCCTGTTCCCAGCCCCCATGGCCATGGTGATCACAGTGGAGGTTCGTCAGAGTAGCGAGACTGACTTTAAATCCAGCAACCGCAGACGGGGGAAAGCTGCGCTCCGACGGAGGAGGTGCGAGCAGGGCCCGGACCGTGTGGATGGGCGAGGCAGCTGTGACTGCCACCTGCGCTGGAGAGTTCTGCCTGTTCTCCTGGCGATGACAGTGCTGCAGGATGGCTCTGGGGCCTGGAGAGGCGCTGCTGAGTGGCAGGAGTGCACTCCTGCGCCCTTTTGGCAAACACTGTCAGGAAGGGTGGTGGGGCCAGTGGTGCTCTCTGGACAGCCTGAAGCCTTCTCAGGCGGGGTCCTCCCGGGCCGTGGCCTGGAGCTGCTGGAAGCCGTGCTAGATCCGGGGGGGTCTCTCCGTGCAGGGGTGTGGGCGGCGTCTGTGGTCCTGTGCCAGGAGTTCTGCGCTTCTCCCCCACCCTCGTCCCCTAGCTCCGGAGGGAGAGGGGCGTGGGCTTGGTTTGGTTTTGGGCTTTTATTGTTGTGAGTTTTTTTAATTGAGGTAAAATTCACATAGGCATTCTCACCTGGCAGGGGAGCTACCGTGAAGGTGATGGTGTTTTTCCCAGAGTGAGGCTCATCCGCTTGCTGCACTCCAATGTGCAGACCCCTATGACGTCCCCAAGTGTGGGACACTGGACTGTGTGATCTGTGGTAGTGGGGGACTGCGTCTGTGCTTTCCACTAAAATAAAAAAAAATAAAAACATTTTTGAAGTCATGTGACATGAAATTAACTATTTTAAGGTGCACGGTTGAGTGGCGTTTAGTGCCTTCATGGTGATGTCAGCCATCACTTCTACCCGTTCCAGAACATCCCCATCACCCCAGAGGACACCTGGGTCCCCAGTGCCCTGACAACTGCCGATCTGCGTGCTGTCTCTGTGGGTGTGCCTGCTGTGGATGCTTCGACACCTTTTCCCTCCGCACGACGCGTTCCCCTAGGTCCCCTTTCCCTCTGAGGTCCCCGGCGGCCTGCCTGATGCCCTGTGCTCTGTCTTTGCAGCTCCTGACTACAGGTCCATTCTGAGCATTAGTGACGCGGCAGCCAGGGCCCGAGCCCTGAACGAGCACCTCAGCACGCGTAGCTATGTCCAGGGGCACTCACTGTCCCAGGCAGACGTGGACGTGTTCAGGCAGCTCTCGGCCCCGCCCACTGACCCCCGGCTCTTCCACGTGGCTCGGTGGTTCAGGCACATAGAAGCGGTCCTGGGCGGCCCCTGTGACAAAGGCGGGTCCTGCGGGCTCCAAGCAAGTGAGTAACAGAGCGGGTTCCCCAGGGTTCCCCAGCCGTCAGAACCTCTCCCCAAGGTCACGGCTTTCTCCATCACCCCTCGGGTACTGGCGCTGCTTGGCAGCCGGTGCCCCAGGCGGAGCCTCACCCCAGCGTGTCGGAAGCGCGCCGCCTGGCAGGGAAGCGCTGGTGCCGCTGGCGGAGGTTAGGGTAAAATCACGCCTGTGGAGTTCGTTCTTCAGGAATAAGATGTTCCCGTTGTTGGCATAGCAGAGTTGCCCTGGGTGACAGGGTGCAGAGCCGCTACAAATGCGGGCCACTTGGGGGGCCCGGCAGCACACCCAGGCCGCAGGCCCATCCTTGTGATTTTCAGCTAAAGCCGGGCCTAGCTCTGATTTGACTTGGTTCTTTTTCTTTATTTTTTTCCATAAGATTGCAGTGTGTTTGTCCTCCGGTTTTACCATCATTGAATCTGAAAGTGCTGTTCATTCGCCTTGAACTTTTTAAAATTCACAAATAAGTTATTTTTCCTATGTGAGATGAAATTGGTGTCGTAGCTTCAGCTCCTGCTGCCTGTCAGTGCTGGTTATGTCTATGCAGCCTGGCTGCAGATGTCTGGGGGAGACGCTTCTGGAGGGTGTCCGGGGCTCAGGTACACCTGTGGTTTGTCCCTCCTCCGTGGTGGATCCACAAATGGTGTGTCCATCACCACTGGATGTCTGGGAGCGGCTTGGCTGTGGGCCCTCCCCCACCTCCATATGGGGGTGGGCTTTGTGCTGTCTTCTGGTGGACCCCACTGTGCCTGGCAGCCTCCTGGGGGGCTTTTCCAGACCTCTTTGGGGCAGGAGATTTGGAACAACCTATCTTGCTTCTGCCGGGGCTCAGGCCTCTGCCGTCACGGCTCCACCAGGGTGGTGGTGGGGAGTGGGATCTCCTGGGGGAGGAGCGTGTTCTGTGTTTCTGGATAATTCTGCACCACACAGTGTGTAGGCCGTGTCCTTCCTTCTGCAGCTCTTCCTGCCTGTGAGTCCGGTGTGGTCACCCAGGTGACATATGTACTCTTAGGTGCCGCCTCTCCAGGGTTCTAGTGTCAGCTTGTTCCCCTGCCAGGCCCCTCTGAGACTCAGCCAGTGGGGGCTGGGATGAGCGAGGGTCACGCAGGTGTGTCCTGTGCAGTCCTCTGTCATGGGGACTTGTGAGAAGAACAAGGCAGACACACGCCACCATCCAGCTGTGAGATAAAGGAGGGTTTTTGCCCCTGCGAGCACCTTGTGACCCACAGAGAGGACAGCCCCTCGACGTGGAGAGCCGGTCTGTTGCGTATCAAGGGTGGTACGGGCCATGGGTCTTGGACAGCACTAATAGGATTGTCCTGCTGCCTCCAGGTTCCAAGTCCCCTGACCACCCAGGCTGCCTAAGAGGCCACCAGGGACCGCGTGTGCCCAGGAATGGTGGACATTAGGCTGGGGGCCTGCAGGCCAGTGCACATGAGCCAGGGCTGGAGGTGAAGGTGGGGTTGGAGCCCAGGGACACTGCTGATCAAGTGGCCTAGGGCGGGACCCAGCCCTCTCAGAGCCGGTATCTTTGCCCACATCCCTGGGACAACAGTAGCTGCATGTCTGCCTCCACGTGGCTGTGAGAGTCGGAGCCGCTGCCCACGCCCGGCACTGGGGACTGGTGGCCCTCCTCCCACTTGCCCTTCCACCTCTGCCGGCCATCCCATCGGCGTCAGACGTGCCCACGTCCAGCCCTCCGCACACTGCCCGCCACCTGTTTCTCCTGGGTGTCCTCTCTCTGAGACCATGGCCTCTGCAGCCCGAGGGGTCTGCTCAGACACGCAGGTCGGCAGGGCTCCGCTTCACTCGGGCTGTTCCTGCGGAGCCAGACCCCTCCCGGGGCTCGGGCCCGGCTCCCGCCCAGCCTGGCCTCTGCTCTCTCTCCTGCCCTGTCTCACCAGCCTTCTCTCTGTGGCTCCAGCACAGAGATCCACTGGATCTCAGGGCCTTGAACTTGGTGGCGCTTCTTATCCCAAGTGGAGGTTCAGCCTGTTCACGACCCAGGAAGCAGCGTCAGGTGTACCCTTCACTGAGGAAGGGGGATCTGTCGGACGCTGAGCCGTGGTGTTGGGAATGTGAAAGTTCAGCGTCGCTCCCTCCTCTCGGGCAGACGCCCTTACCTTCCTTACGCAGTGTGTCTCTGTGGCCCTCGCCGGGTCCTCTCTGCCCCTGCCGCGTGGGCCTGCCGCAGCGGAGTGCCTGACACTGCCGGCGTCTGTCCTACCCTCCTCTCACCTTCTGTCTCCCCAGAGCCCCGTCTTAAGGCATGTCTCATAAGTGACGCGTGGTTATTTTGCCAATGGTTCTCTTAGGTCAGGGACTTTGTTTCTCCGTGGTATTCCTGTGCCCGGGACAGCGCCTGGCCCACAGGGGACTAGGTGTGTGTCTGTGGAGTGAACGGATGTGCGTTCACTGTTTCAGAAGAGACCGAAGCAGAGGTGGGAGCGTTGCTGCATTGGCTGCTCATCCTGGCGGCCCGTGTGAAGCGCAGCGGGAACGCGGTTGGAAGTGTCAGGCTGTAGGGTGTTGTACAGTGGCAGGGAACTCTCGATGAAGGCGAGCCCAGTTCACTGACGGGGGCAGTCAGTTGTGAAAAACGAGGGCCCCGTGTGATGTCTCCCAGCCCTTCCCTCGTGCAAATCTGACCTTTATATGCCAGAGTTCCTCGGAATCCGTCACCAGCTACGTGCCAACAGCAGCCTCCGTGGGAGCCGGCAAGCCAGCACGTGGCCTGGCTTCTCTCCGAGGTGTCAGTCCCGGGAACCCTGGACACTTCTTGCCTGGGAAGGCAAGCACCATGTTCGCATGGCCTCACCCTGGCTGCAGCAGAGGGCAGCGTCCCCAGACGTCCGAGGTGGCGGCAGCATCCTTGTTGCACGAGCTCCAGGGCACCGTCCGTTCATTAAAGGGGACTTTCCTTCAGCGCTGTGTGATGCGTGTAAAGCAGACCCGTGGCCGGATTGCTGGTCACGCCCCTGATCCTAGAGCTTTGGGAGGCCAAGGCAGGACAGCTTAAGCCCAGGAGTTGGAGACCAGCAACATAGCTAGGCTCTTTCTCTACAAAAAGAAATTTAAGAAAATTAGCTGGGTGTGGTGGTGCACACTTGTAGTCCAAGCTACTCGGGAGGCTGGTAGGAGGATCACTTGAGCCCGGGAGTTGGAGGCTGCACTGAGCTGTGATGACGTCACTGCACTCCAGTCGGGGCAACAGAGCGAGACTCTGTCTCTTAAAGAGAGAAAGAACGAGAACTCGTGAGGCTACACTTGGCCTTAGTGAGCATCAGTGTTGGATTAAGATTCAGGATTTTCCACGTGTAAGAATCTGTAACCACCTGTGACTGCTCCTGCTGAGCTGTCTGTCTGTCTCCCTCCCTCCCCATCTCCCGTCCCAGACACACACACAGTGCAACCACCTCCCTTCTTCCCCTCAACCTGTTAGTCGCCAGTGTCCTCCGTCCTGGCTCGCATGGCCTGGGCAGGAGTGAGGGGACCAGGAAATGGCAGCACCCAGGACCAGCTGCCCCCGACTGTGGCAGTGGGCACCTGTGTGTGGTGCTCTGCTGGGCAAGCTCAGCAGGGCTTTGAGTGAGGCCTGTGCAGGGCTCACCTGTCGGCAGACCCTCTGGCACAGGAGAGGGAGGAGGAGGAGGGAAGCAAGCACCCGAGGACTGCTAGGGAACACGGGGTGGGGGCGGGTCAGTGCCGAGGGCATCCATCTTGGAGGCCCGTTGAAGCCCTTCTTGGGGCGGACGCCGTGCTGGGTCAGAGGTGCACGGCAGAGCGTGGCTCTGGGCGAGGACTAAGGAGCAGAGTGGATTCAGCTGAGGAAGGTGGCAGCCGGCAGGGCAGGCTCGGTGAGTAGCAAATCACCAGGTGCTCTTGGGGCGCTGTCTTTGCAGGGAAAGGAGGCTCAGGTGCAAATAATCACCCTTGCGGCTACTATAGGCCCTGGCCCCAGGGCCGGCACCGTGCCCCTCAGGGTCTCAGAAATGCGGAGGAGTGCGTAAGGACAGCCTCTTGCAGAGCTGGAAGCGGGAGGGGCCTTGGGTGGACATGGGCAGAGGCTCGGGGGCAGCCCCCGAGGTTTGGTGGGGGGAGCCGCCAGAATGCACTGAGAAGGGCACCTAGGTGGTGGCAGGAGCAGGGAGCAGGGGACTGCCTGGGAGGAAGTGCCTGGACTGAGGGGCCAGGTGGGCTGGGGAGGAGCTCAGGGGTGTCTCTGAAAGGAACAGCAGGACAGAGTGATGTGTCAGAGCCGGAGCGTCGGGATCAGAGTCTGTCAGGCTGTGGGACCAGAGCTGGGGGCTGGGCTGGAGCCATGCATGCCCTGCCTGTCATGCCGTGGGGTGTGGCTGTTTCTGAACTGACCCCTGACCTCTGTTGTCAGGGCTTGGAGGTGGCCTGTGCCCACAAAGAGTCCCCCAGACCCTCACCTTGCCCAGGAGAAGGATCCCGGGAGGAGGGTTCCCAGGGCTACGGTAGCACACACTGCCCACTCCGGCCACACACAGGATGTTAGCACCGCGGCCCCGCCTGACCCACGAGCCACAGGTGGCGGCGTGCGCACAGCCTGCAAGGGGCAAATATTTGCAGAGCAGTGGCCTGTGCTTGGGTGCTCCTCAGTCCTGCGGGGGTTGTTAGGGGTTGCCGGGATACACCCCCACACGGAATGGGAGCAGAGCAAGAGAAAGAAGCAGCTGTATTTGACGTGGAGCATGTGTGGCTCAACACTGTTTCATGTTTCGTTGGGAGTAATAGTCCGTGGTGGAAACAAAGTCTCCAGATGAAGTGGCCACTTGCATTTCCCGGCGCCCCCGACCTAAACCCTGCTCTTTCTGCCTCCCAGGTAAAGGCCGTTGCGTGCAGCCTCAGTGGTCCCCTCCCACGGGGACCGAGCCATGTAAGCTCCGCCTGTACAACAGCCTCACCCGGAACAAGGTAAGGAGGTCTCAGACAGCCATGTCGTGTGCCCGCAGGGGCGCAGGGACGGCCCGTGGCCCTCAGGTAGCAAACTGCTGTCTGCTCATCGCATTGGGCTCTGGAGTCCTGTAAATCCAGGCTTAAGACCTTTTAGTTGCTCACTGGCCGGAGGTGGGGCTGTCCCCTGAGACTCAGACGGACTGCGTGCCAGGCCTGCTGGGAAGCCTGCCCGTTGGCTTCCAGGCCTGGATCTCCCTGTGTTGTCTCGCAGGCCCTGCCAGGTGTGAGTGGGTGCTGGCGGCCTTTCACGCGGGCACGTGGTTGCCGCAGGGTCACTGCGCTGGCCGAGCAGCAGCGCAGCGTGGCCGGCCTGTGGGGTGGTGTTGGGAGTCCAGCCAGTTTCCAGAAGGCAGAGTTGGTTCCTGCCTGAACGGTTTACCTGGTCCGTTCTGCGCAGGGCATGGCTGGCAGCTCCAGAGGTTTCAGAAAGGGCTTGGCCGTGGATTGACTGGAGTTTTCATCAGCGATCACGCATGGGAGACAGGGAGAGAGGTGTGGACGGCTCGTGGTTTTCCTTAGGGAACTGGTTGATGATGACATCTCCTGCAGAGGTCTGAGGGTGGTTGGACGCGGTGGTGCGCACCAGAGCAGCCGCGAGCAGGGCTCTGATTCAGGGGTCCTGGCTGCTGCACCAGGCTCCTCCAGCAGGGACAGACCCCAGCCAGTGCTCCCTGCCCGAGTCTCTTCAGCTGTGGAAAGGCAGTAGGATCGCCAGCCTCCTAAAGGTGTCGCGTGGAGCAGACGCGACTCACTCTGAGGGATTTAGTTCGTGCCTGGCACGTCACAGGTGCTCCATAAATATGGGCTGCGAGTGTTGTCAAGGAAGCAGCATTTCAACCGAAATACCAGTGTGTGTTCCCCTTATGGCCTCCCGCCATAGAGGAGCAGATCTCAGGGAGGAAGAGGCTTGGCCCACCCGAGGCTCTCATGGGAATGTGCCACCGACTGAGATAGTCTCACGGTCCCTGCCCAGACCTTTGTGACTTCTCACAGTGAAACACAGCGGTCCTTGATGAATTCGTTTGTACAAAACAGACCACACTGCGATACTTGTTGCTACTTTTGGTGATCCCTGTGTAGTGTTTTTGCATTTCTTGTGATCATTGTTCCTTAATTCCTAACCAAGGACGTGTTTATACCTCAAGATGGCAAGAAGGTGACGTGGTACTGCTGCGGGCCGACCGTCTACGACGCATCTCACATGGGGCACGCCAGGTAGGGCCCAGCCGGCACTCCGTGATCTGCCACAGCACCCGGGCTTTGAAAGGAAGGTCAACCCTGGACTTCTCTTATTTTTAAGATGAAAATTTTAGGTCCATAAGTAATCCCTATTCACTGCAGAAAGAGTAAAGATCACCACAAAGAAAAACGCCCGTAGCCCCATTGCGAATATCCTGGGCTCCACCCAGACACTTCCCTGTGTACCTTTAAAGTGTTTCCTCGTCCTTCAAGCTTTGGTGGGGGTCCCTGGGGGCTGAGTGTCTGTGTGACGCTCAGACCTGAGGCAGGGTCAGCTGTGAGCCCCCCCTGGAGGGTCATGGCTGTAGCCTGTGGAGAGTAGCTGGCTGTGGGGGTGAGTGCCACGGAACCCTGTTCCTTGTACGTGTTGTGGGCGCAGTGCCAAGATTCTGCACAGCTGACCCTTGAATAACACGGGGGTTGGGACACCATTCCCCTACAGCCGAAAATCTATGGATAATTTTTTTTAAGTTTTATTTTTTATTTTAGTGTATTATGGGGGTACAAGTGTCAAGGTTATATATATTGCCCATGTCCCCCTCCCCCCTACGAGTAAGAGCTTCAAGCGTGGCCATCCCCCATGTGGATAATTTTTGACTCCCCCAAAACTTGACTCCTAATAGCCTAGTACTGACTGGAAGCCTTACTGATGTCATACACAGGTAATGAACACATGTTTTTTGTGTTACGTGCCGTATTATGATAAAGTAAGCTGGAGAAAATACAATGTTATTAAGAAAACCATAAGGAAGAGAAAATGTATTTACTATTCATTAGGTGGAAGTGGATCATCATAAATGTTTTCATCGTTGTCATTTTCTCGTGGAGTAGGCAGAGGAAGAGGAGAGGGGTGGGTCTTGCTGTCTCAGAGGTGGCAGAGGCAGAAGAAAACCCACACATAAGTGGACCCACACGGTTCAGACCCTTGTTGTTCAAGGTCAGCTGTGCATATTGTACAATTTGGAAGTGTTTGTGTTTTCATTGCTTTAGGTCCTATATCTCTTTTGATATCTTGAGAAGAGTGTTGAAGGATTATTTCAAATTCGATGTCTTTTACTGCATGAACATCACAGATATTGATGATAAGGTAAAGGGGTTTTCAAGACTGGGTTTTAGGTACATTGGATGATACGAAGAAAGACAGGACTTTCTGCTGAGTAAATAACATAATGTAGGCTCGAGCTAGCTCAGGTCTTGACCCAACAAACATTATTGGAATCCCCTCCATGAATTGATGTTACAGTTTATGCTACTGATGTGTAATCAAGTGTACAAATGTTTAGATGTTGTTAGAAACCTGCGTGTGTAGGGGTCGAGTTGGATAAGTGTCACTGACCCCTAGTGCTGTATGGCAGGGAGAGCTGCTGTGACACACGCTTCCGTGTGGCTCTGCCTGGGAAGCTGGGGGCCCTCGGGGCTTGTCTCCTAAAGCCCTGGAAAGAGAACATCAGACACTGGGCGCTGCGTGGCCGGTGGGAGGTGGAGGGCAGTGTTCGCGCTCGAGGCTGCTGTGCGAGGCTGGGACCCACGGCTGTCCCCACACCATCCTCACCCTCCCTGAGTGTTTGCCAAGTGTGAGAGCGGCCTATGGCACACAGGTGAAGGTGGGCTCAGAACGACCCCGGCGTCTGCTTCCTTCTGCAGATCATCAGGAGAGCCCGGCAGAACCACTTGTTCGAGCAGTACCGGGAGAAGAAGCCTCAACCCGCACAGCTGCTGGAGGACGTGCACGCCGCCCTCAAGGTGCGCCCCTTGCCCTCTGCTCTGGTCCAGGCCCTCGGGTCCCTCGTGGGTCACTGTCTCCAGGGTAGTGTCTGTCTCAGCTTACACTTCGTGAATGATACTTGAGCCAGTTCCATGAGGGGCACTGATGGCCCCCTGGGCTGTGAGAAAGTCACCGGGAAAGACACGCTGGGGTGGAGTGGGAAGTAGGTGATGTCCCTGCCACTTAAGGGAAAACATCTGAATTTATCACGATGCCACTAATTACACTTACTTGTAAAAATGCTTTCTAAGATTACTCTCTAATCTTCAACATCGAGGTCACAACTTAATCAAAAACTTATGACTAAGATGCAGAAGCTGTGCTAAACTTCTGAAATTGGTAATACTGTACATTTTCAGAATTATTTGAAAATCAATTCTCTCCAATTTAATGTTTTCATTCTGAGTAAGCATTGTTACAAATGTGTCATTATTTGTATCACGTAACAAGATGAGAATAAATTGTTTTGGCTGGTGGTTCTTGTCTGTAATCCCAGCACTTTGGGAGGCTGCAGTGGGAGGATGGCTTGAGCCCAGGAGTTTGAGGTTTCAGTGAGCTGTGTTGATGCCACTGCACTCCAGCGTGGGCAACAAGCTATTTCCCAAAAAAAAAAAAATTAGAGCTTAGCAGTCTTTTAGGCCAATGAGGCTCATGTGCTATTGTGATGGAGGTGCTGCCAGCACATCTCAGAGCTCCCTGGGTGACCGCTTTATTTTATCCCCTGGAAGCATAGCCCTGGAGGAGTGTACTCACACTCAATTTGCATTGGAGAAACTGAGGCACGAAGAGGTTTAGCGCCCTACCTGAAGTCACATGCGAGGAGGGGCAGCGCCAGGAGTGCCTGGGCCAGGGGCTTCCAGTCTCTTGGTTGCCACCCTGCTGCTTGGGGTGCAAACCTCTTTACTGCCAAGGGGCACTGGGGAAAACTAGTCTCTTTTGCTGAGCGGCGTCTGATAAGTTTAACATCTCCTTGTGGTTGTAGCCATTTTCAGTAAAATTAAACGAGACCACAGATCCCAATAAAAAGCAGATGCTGGAGCGGATTCAGCACTCGGTGAAGCTTGCCTCGGAGCCGCTGGAGAAAGCCGTGCAGTCCCAACTCACAGGAGAGGAGGTCAACAGCCGCGCGGAGGTGAGATTTAAACGCACCCTGGCAGCCCAGCTGGTAGTTCTGCCGAGACGGTGGCCCAGTCTGTGGTGACCAAGTCGGTGACCCTCCTGTTCTGCACACACTCTCGCTGTTTCCCAGGGGCTCTGCACCCTGTGCCACTGGAGTGAGACTTGGGTCCGCTGGAAATCCGCCCCGTGCCACCCCCCGCCACGCCCCCCCTCTCACTTCCACCAGATAAGCAGGAGGCACGTGGGGGCCCTGGGAGAGCAGCCTTTGGTGGGAGTTATTCCCCCATTATGCATTGGGCACTCCTCAGCATTTCCTGGTGGCAGCAACTGGAGAAACAGGAGCAGGAATTAGGGGTGAAGTGAGCATGGGGGCCCTCACCTTGGCCGGGTCCCCATGGCTGCTGCTGTGGGCACTATGGAGCTGGCCTTTCTCCTGCCCGCTGGCGCCCTCTGCTGGTCACCCTTTGAAAAGTGCCACGGGGGTGAGAAGGGGGACAGAGGCTGGAGGAGGGAATGCACCTGGGAGAGACACCCCGCTAGGGCTGTAGCGATCCTCCCCCCTGCCCCGTGGCCCCTGCCTCAGCCACCAGTGGCCTGAATTCCGTGTCTGCTTTTCGCACGCGTTTCTTTGCAGTTGTATCTCTCTGTGCCCCACATATCTGACTGCTTGGCAGTGCTCATTTCAAGCTTTGAGAACAAGTCGCGTGTGGATGGTCTTTGGTGTGCTTGGGCCTTGCTTCTGGGGACCACGTGTGGTAGCTGTCGCTCCTCCGAGCATGCCTGGCTGAGCCATCTGTCTGTTCTCCTGGAACCCGAAATTAGGTTTCCTTGTGACCAACTCTGCTGCCATAATTTTTTTCCTCAGTCTTTCCACATTTTAAAAATTGTGTCAAATTACACACAAAGTTTACCATCGTAACCGTTTTTAAGTGCACAGTTCATCGGCATTAAGTGCATTCACAGTGTTGTGTAGCCACCACCATTTATTTCCAGAACTTTTTCGTCTTCCCAATTGGAAACTCTGTCCCCATTGAACAGTAGCTCCCCAGCCCCCGGGGCCCGTCTACTTTCTATCTCTGAATCTGACTACTCTTGGGAAGCCGTGTAAGTGGCATCTGCAGTATTTGTCCTTTGTGTCTCACTTCTGTTCCTTTGGCCACATTGTCCAGCCCTGTCTGTCACAGGTGTCGGGTGGGGAAAGATGCTGCATCTTGGTTTTGTTCTTCAGGTGTGGTTTGAGGCCCCAGCTTGTTGAGTTCCATGCAAGACACCGTTGGAATTTTATTTTATTTTATTATTTTATTTTATTTATTTTTGTTTTTATTTTTTTATTTTTTATTTTTTATTTTTTTTGACAGAGTCTCACTTTGTTGCCCAGGCTAGAGTGAGTGCCGTGCCATCAGCCTAGCTCACAGCAACCTCAGACTCCTGGGCTCAAGCGATCCTCCTGCCTCAGCCTCCTGAGTGGCTGGGACTACAGGCATGCGCCACCATGCCCGGCTAATTTTTTGTATATATATCTTTTTAGTTGGTCAATTAATTTCTTTCTATTTTTAGTAGAGACAGGGTCTCGCTCAGGGTGGTTTTGAACTCCTGACCTCGAGCAATCCGGAGGCCACCTTGGTCTCCCAGTGGAATTTTAAATACTGTATCTGGAACCTTCTCTGAGACCCAGCTGGGCGGTGCAGACCCTCTCTGGTCTGTCCATGTTGTCAGTTCTTGTCCGTTCCTTGTTACTGCTGCTTTTTCTCCAGCTTTAGTTGGCTCTTGTCTCGCTTCTTAACAGTTTAGCTCATTTTCTAGTTTAAGAATTTAAGGCCATAGTATACGACCCTCCACTGTTAAATTCGACTGGCTTTAAAAAAAATTTTTTTTTTTGAATTTAAAAAAAAGAATTTAAGGCGATAAATTTTCCTTTGAGTGTCACTCTTGCTGTGCATTTCAACACCATTCACTCGCGAACAACTTTTAATATAGTTTCCATTTTTTTTAACCCAGGAATTGTCTACAGGTATGTTTTAAATTTCCAAATGGATGGGATTTTTTTTAGATTAACTTATGGTTACTGACTTATGTCTTGATCACCCGATGGTCAAAGAGTGTGGCCTGTCCCTTGCTGGATCTGTGCACAGAGACTCGTGCTGTGGCCCACTGTGTGCGCTGGTCTCTTGAGTATTCTCTCTTGAGAAGAGTGTTTGGGTTCTGTCACTTGGTACAGGATTCTATGTGCTATTTAATTAGTCATGCTCGTTAACGTGCTTTTAATATTTTGTATTCTTTCTGCTGGTTTAACCTGTTCAGAAAGAGTTTGTTAAACACAAACAAAACTCCTCCTTTGACAGTGAATTTGTCCATTTCCACCTGTTTTATCACTTTTTTAAAAAGACTGTACATTTTGTAGAACAGATTCTTGTTCACGTCAAAATTGAGAGGCTACTCTACCCCCTGCCCACAGACACACGGTGTCCCCCACCGTCTACAGCTCCTCCTTAGTGGCCTGCCCTGACACGTCATTGTCACCCGGAGTCCGCGTGTGCACTGTGTGTTCACTCTCAGTGTTGTGCCTCCGCGGGTGTGGACAAGTGCGTGCCGTCCCGTATCCACCATCACCACGCCACGCAGAGTAGCTTCACCACCCTGAGCGTCCTCTGTACTCTGGCCAGTGATCCCTCCCTCTCTTCTCTGAGCTCTGACAATGGCTGATGTTTTTACTGTCTCCGTAGTTTTGCCTTTTCTAGAATGTCGTTGAGTCGGAATCGTACAGTGTGCAGCCTTTTCAGATTGGCTTCTGTTCGAGACAAGAAAAAACCAAAGTGTCTTTCACACTCTCAATACAGAATACTTAACCTGTGGTCACCAAGGGCATGGGGATTTCTTCCCCGCCCCTGCCCTGACAACCAGCCGGTTCGCGGGCAGGCACTGGCTGGGTGTCCTGTAATTCAGTTCAGCTTTGACGCTGTGTACCTGGAGATAGCATCAGATCCCGTGGCCTGGGGGCTCAGCCCCACAGACTGCCCCCACGTGCCATTTGGAAGTGGTAGGTTGTCACCTGTACTCTTGTATTTGGGGATTTTCCATTCGTGTTACTGATTTCTCGTTTCATTCCATTGTGGTCTGAGAGCGGATGTTACTGTTCTTTGCTGATAAAAAGTGTTGAAGCCTCAAGCTGTGATACTGGATTCACAAATTTCTCCTTGCAGTTCTGCTGGGTTTTGGCTCACACGTTTTGACGCTCTGTTGCTAGGTGTGTGCATGTTACAGGTCACTGTCTTCTTGGAGAACTGAGTCCCTTATTCTGTGGTGCCCGTCTTTATGCCTGGTCACTTCACTGCTCTGGAGTCTTCTTCATCTCCTCTCTTTGATTGGTGTTAGCCTGGGGTATCTTTCTCCATCCTTTTACTGTTAGTCTGTGTTTTCATATTTAAAGTGGGTTTCTTGTAGACAGCACATAGTTGCACCTTGTATTTTCATCCAGCCTGATAATCTGTCTTGGCACATTTATACCACTGACATTCAGAGCGATTATTTACACAGTCGTATTAATATCTATTAATACCATCCTTGTTACCCGTATCTAATTTTTTGCTTTTGTTTTTTCTTCCAATTTTTTCTTCCACTCTTTTTTTGCCTTTTGTGATTTTAACTTTTTTTTTTTTTAAACTATTTTTAGTGGTTGCCCTGGAGTTTACAACCAATCCAAGTCCACTTTCAAATGACATTACACTACTTCACCGGTAGTGTGTGTACCTTATGATAACAAAATAACCTCTTTCCTCCCTCCTGTCCCTTGTATCATGCTGTCACTCATTTTACTTTTACATGAGCATATATACATAAGCATATGTGATGAACACATTATTGCTATTATGTTGAACAGATTATCTGTTAGATCAGTTAAAAAATAAAAAATGAAAGCTTTTATTTTTTATTTTACCTTCACTATTCCTTCTTCAGTGCTCTTCCTGTCTCTATGGAGGTCCGAGTTTCTGGCCTTCATCATTTTCCTTCTAAGAAAATTCTTTTAACCTTTCTTGCAAGGCAGGTCTACTGGCAACAGATTCCCTCAGTTTTTCTTTGTCTGAGGAGGTCTTTATTTCTCCTTCATCTTTGAAGGACAATTTCAGAGGGTACAGAATTCTGGTGGCTATTTTCTCTCTATATTTTAAATATTTTACTCTGCTTTCTTCTTGCTTATGTGGTTTCTGCAGTGAAGTAGAGTATAATTCTATTTACTTTTTATTGAGAATGGGGGTCTCACTATGTTACCCAGGCCGATCTCGAACTCCTGGGCTCAAGCGACGCCACCCCCAGCCTGTTGAGTGGCTGGAATTACAGGTGTGCAGCATCAGATGTTATTCTTGTCTTTGCTCTTCTCTGGGTAAGCTCCTCTGGCTTCTTTTAGGATTTTTTTTTTTTTTTTTTTGAGGCAGAGTTTCACTTTATTGCCCAGGCTAGAGTGAGTGCCGTGGCGTCAGCCTAGCTCACAGCAACCTCAAACTCCTGGGCTCAAGCGATCCTCCTGCCTCAGCCTCCCAAGTAGCTGGGACTACAGGCATGCGCCACCATGCCCGGCTAATTTTTTCTATATATATTAGTTGGCCAATTAATTTCTTTCTATTTATAGTAGAGATGGGGTCTCGCTCTTGCTCAGGCTGGTCTCGAACTCCTGAGCTCAAACGATCCGCCCACCCCGGCCTCCCAGAGAGCTAGGATTACAGGCTTGAGCCACCGCGCCTGGCCTTTTAGGATTTTTTTTTTCTTTATCTTTGAATTTCTGCAGTTTGCAAATGATATGCCTGAGTGGGTTCCTGCTTGATGTGAGCTTCCTGGATCAGTGGTATGGTCTCTGACATTAATGTGGGGAAATTCTTAGTCGTGATTGTTTCAGATCTTTCTTCTGTTCCTTTCTCTCTCTCTTCTCTTTCTGGGTTTCCCATTCCACATTGTCACACTGTTTGTGGTTGTCCCACAGTTCTTAAATATTCTGTTTTTTCAGTCTTTGTCCTCTTTGGTCTTCAGTTTGGGCGGTTTCTGTTGCCATGCCCTGAGCACAGAGACTCCTCCCTCAGCCCGTGCAGGTCCTCGTGAGCTCATCCGAGGCTGCTTGGCCTCTTACGTGTTTTTCCTCTGTAATGTTCATTTTTGGTTCTTTCTTTGGATTTCCATTTGTCTGCTTCCGTTGCCCGTCTGTTCTTGAGTGTTGTCTGTGTTATTCACTGGAGCCCTTAGCATGTTAATCATAGTTTTAAATTCCGGATCTGATCATCTTAGCACACCTGCCTTATCTGGTTCCAATGCTTGTTCTGTCTCTTCAGACTATGTTTTTTGCCTTTTCATGTGATTTTTTTCTTTTATTTTTCTCCTTAGATCCAGGGAGACAGACTGGATTGTGATGTTTTTCTTGATAGCTAGACGTGGTGTATGCATCAGAGAGCCTGGTGTGAATGGCTCAGCAATGTGGTGGTCACATGTGGGGCAGGGGGGTGTTCTGTAGTCCCCTGGGTCTCAGTCTCTTAGTGAGCCTGTGGGAGGGGGGCTGTGAACTTCACAGGTGTTCCTCAGCCACCCCCTATTTACCTGGAGCAGGAGGGCTGGAGCTGGCTGGAGTTGGAGATGCCCCCTCTGCCAGGTTAAGGCCAGACCCTGTTAGGTTTGCGTGTTTCCCTTCCTTGGGTAGATTCCGGTTGGTAAAACCACGGCTCTGGTTAAATGGTTGTCCTGCAGGCACTTTGTTAGGAAGAACAGAGCGCTCCTGTGGTTCCTTTTTCCTTCTTAATGTGGAAGCACCAGGAGATTTTTCTGCGACATTCACTGTGAGGACCTGGTCGAGTTCTGGAGGGAAAACCCACAAGTGTGGGGGCCCCCCTGTGACTGGGTCACCCTGGAGTTTTTAACTCTCACACTTGCCTGCATTGAGCCTGAGTTCGCTGGTTACAGTTCTGCTTTTCCTACCTGGCAACCAGTTTCCATGGAGCTTCCAGCTTGGGAGTCTCTCCCCTGGTGACTGGGACTCTGCTGTCCTCATGGTCCCCTGTTTGGGGACAGCAGTTTTCCCTGTGACTTCCCTTCTCTTATAGGTCTAAGAAGAGTTGTTGGCTTTTTAGTTTTTTCAGCTTTTTACCTGCTGATAGGACAGAATAGCAACTTCCAAACTCCTTGCACGTAAGGAACTAGAAACCGGAAGTCTCTAGCACTTTATTATTTGCACATTTTGATTGGTAATCTGTGTGCTTGACCAGCAACTCCGCGTGTTCTTGTCTTCAGGCAAGTTATAGAAACACTGTTCTAGAAGTGTTCGTGGGAATCAGCTTTTGTATATGTCAAAACATATGTATTTTACCGTGTTTGTTAAAGTTGGTTTTGCCGGATGTGCAGTTAAGGTTTGTGGTTCTTTTCTCTGAGTACTTTGGGGATTTTTCTGCTGTCTTCTGGCTTCTGTTCTTGTCTCTTATTGAGAATGGTTGGCTGCCCTTAGAATCGCCTTTCTTTCTTTTTTTTTTTTTTTTTTTGAGACATAGTCTCACTTTGTTGCCCAGGTTAGAGTGAGTGCCGTGGTGTCAGCCTAGCTCACAGCAACCTCAAACTTCTGGTCTCAGGCAATCCTGCTGCCTCAGCCTCCCGAGTAGCTGGGACTATAGGCATGCGCCACCATGCCCGGCTAATTTTTTCTATATATATTAGTTGGCCAATTAATTTCTTTCTATTTATAGTAGAGATGAGGTCTCGCTCTTGCTCAGGCTGGTATCGAACTCCTGACCTCGAGCGATCCACCCGCCTTGGCCTCCCAGAGTGCTAAGATTACAGGTGTGAGCCACCGTGCCTGGCCAAATCCAAGTTATTTTAGCAGCAGGTGGGGTGGCTTCTAAGCTTTTCTTTTGTGAGTAAATGTATCTTTTCTGTCTGACTTCTTTTTTTTTTTTTTTTTTTGAGACAGAGTCTCACTTTATTGCCCAGGCTAGAGTGAGTGCCGTGGCGTCAGCCTAGCTCACAGCAACCTCAATCTCCTGGGCTCAAGCAATCCTGCTGCCTCAGCCTCCCAAGTAGCTGGGACTACAGGCATGTGCCACCATGCCCGGCTAATTTTTTTTTTTTCTATATATATTAGTTGGCCAATTAATTTCTTTCTATTTATAGTAGAGATGGGGTCTCACT
>VSMD01120102.1:0-45075 GCA_008750895.1 Mirza zaza
TTAATAAAAAAATAAAATAAAAACTTGAAAATTAGTAATGTAAAAAGTAATCTGAAAACTTGAAAGATGTTTAATGAAAGTGTTTTTCTTGACTTGTCAGGCTTAAATATAATTTAAAGGTAAACAAATAGAAAAACAAAATTTATCGATTTCTATTTGTTTATTCCATGTTTTTTAAATTAAATTGCCAATATTAATTGTAACAATATGAGTATCAACAAGATTTTCACACACCAATTGCAGGGTTTTGCCCGGGTTTTCCTTTATGAGGTGCCAGGCTCAAAACTAGCATGAGTTAAAAACAATTCCCATGGCAGTTAATACATTACATGAAATTCTTGATTTCAACTTTTTATGGCTTTCTTTTGTTCATAAAACAGAAATTGATTGGGTATGTGCTGTTTCTACTTAAACCACTTATCTGTATTTGCTTAGCAAAAACATTTATTACTCAACATTTATTGTTTGCATATTCCTGTACCGGCATGGAAAAATAAATGGAAGAGCTGACCAAAGCTTCCAATAATTCTCATTGCATAACCATACAAGCTTGCATGCAACCATACAACCACTGCAATAAAACAAATATCACAATAACGTGAGTCACATATAATTGTTGGTTTCCCAGTGCATATAAAAGTTATGTTTAAACTACCCTACAGTCTGTTAATTATACAATATTATGTCTTTTAAAAATGTGTATACCTTAATTAAAAAGTACTTTATTGCTAAAAAATGCCAACAATCATCTGACCCTTCAACTATTCATAATCTTTTTGCTGGTGGAGGGTCTTGTTGATGCTGATGGTTGATGAATGATCAGGATGGTGGATGCTGAAGGCTGGGGCAGCTGCAGCAATCTCTTAAAATACGACAACAATGAAGTTTTCCTCATCAATTGCCTCTTCTTTTCACAAAAGATTTCTCTGTATCATGGAATGCTACTTGATAGCATTTTACCTAGTAGAACTTCTATCTAAATTGGAGTCAATCCTCTCAAACCCTACTGCTGCTTTATCAACTAAGTTTATGGAATATTCTAAATCCTTTGTTGTCCCTGCAACAGTGTTCATTGCATCTTCACCATGAGTAGACTACATCTCAANCCCTACTGCTGCTTTATCAACTAAGTTTATGGAATATTCTAAATCCTTTGTTGTCCCTGCAACAGTGTTCATTGCATCTTCACCATGAGTAGACTACATCTCAAGAAACTACTTTTGTTAGAGTAGGACACTAGAAGAAAGGGTTGAGAATGGATGCATGGGCTTGAGGACTGGATGCCACCAGTGAAAAAATAAAATAAAAATAAAAACTCTTAAGCAGAAGCTAACTAGAGGGGCTGATAACTGCAGGCAAGAACTAGCTTCAATGGCTTGTCAGCTATCTTTGCCACGTTAAATGAATTTCGGCTAATGACAATATCATTTATATTGAACTTTTAAAATTTCTCTGACCATTCGGAAACCACCACATAAAGTACTAAAATGGGAGGGAACCCAATTCTAACTACTACCCAAATTATCAGTAAAAGCCAATACCTTGCCTTTAATATTCCTTCCATCAATTAATAAAACTACAAAAGATCTAAAACCACTTCCTCCCAGTGCAGCTGCTCTCTTTCGAGTCTGCCAACTCTCTTTCCTGAGAGTGTATTTTTGCTTTCAATAAAAGCTGTCACTTACATGGCTTACATTGTGCATCCTGAAATTCTTTTCCCGGCCATCACCAAAAAATTGGATAAACCTCCACTCACAGACCAATAACACCTTCTTTGCTCATCCGTAAGAAGCAACTCCTCATCCATTCTAGTTTTATCACAAAGATTGCAGCAATTAAGTCACATCCTCAGGCTCTACTTCTAATTTTAGTTCTATGCTATTTCCTTTACATCTATAGTTACTTCCTCCACTGAAGTCTTGATCCCCTCAAAGTCATCCATAAGGGTTAGAATCACCTTCTTCCAAATTGCTGTTAATGTGGTATTTTTTCCTCCTCCCATGAACCACACATTTTTAAATGGCCTCCAGAATGGTGAATCCTTTCTAGAAGGTTTTCAATTTACTTTGCCCAGATCCATCAGGGGAATCACTATGATAGCTATAGCCTTACAAAATGTCTCTATTTAGAATAATAGACTTGAAAGTCAAAATTATTCCTTGATCCATGGGCTGCAGAATGAATGTTGTGTACGATAAATATTGTTTTCATGTCTGCTGACACATCTCCATCAGAGCTCTTGGGTGCGGAGGTACATTTTGAATGAGCACTAATCTTTTGAAAGGAATCTCCTCTGAGCAGTAGGGCTCCACAGTGGGCTTAAAATATTCAGTAAATCATGCTGTAAACAGATGTGCTGTAATCCAGGCTTTGTTGTTCCCATTTCTAGGGCAGAGGCAGAATAGATTTAGCATAACTCTTAAGGGCCTCGGGATTTTTCAGAATGGTAAATGAGCACTGACTTCAACTTAAAAGTCACCAGCTGCATTAACCTCTAACAAGAGAGTTAGCCTTTGAAGCTTTGAAGCCAAGCACAGCCTTTTCCTCTTTAGCTATGAAAATCCTCAATAGCATCTTTTTCTAATAGAATGCTCTTTGTTCTACATTAAAAATCTGGTGTTTAGTGTAGCCATCTTAATCAATGATCTTGGTGGGATCTAAATAATGCTGCAGCTTTTCCATCAGCACTTGCTGCTTTACCTTGTATTTTTATGATACAGAGACACCTTATTCCTTAAACCTCATGAACCAACTCTGCTAGCCTCAATCTTCTCTTCTGCAACTTTCTCACCTCTGTCAGTCTTTATGGAACTGAAGAGAGGATCTTGCTCTGGATTTAATGGAATGTTATGACTGATTTGACCTTCTATCTATAGCAATAAAACTTTCTTTAGACTATCAATAAGGCTGTTTTATTTTCGTGTTCCTATGTTTACTAAAGTAGCACTTTTAATTTCCTTCAAGAATTTTTCGGCCGGGCGCAGTGGCTCACGCCTGTAATCCTAGCTCTCTGGGAGGCCGAGGTGGGCGGATTGTTTAGAGCTCAGGAGTTCGAGACCAGCCTGAGCAAGAGCGAGACCCCATCTCTACTATAAATAGAAAGAAATTAATTGGCCAACTAATATATACAGAAAAAAATTAGCCGGGCATGGTGGCACATGCCTGTAGTCCCAGCTACTTGGGAGGCTGAGGCAGCAGGATTGCTTGAGCCCAGGAGTTTGAGGTTGCTGTGAGCTAGGCTGATGCCACGGCACTCACTCTAGCCTGGGCAATAAAGTGAGACTCTGTCTCAAAAAAAAAAAAAAAAGAATTTTTCTTTGCACCCATGATTTGGCTAGCTGTTTGGCACAAGAGACCTTGCTTTCAGCCTATCTCGGCTGTTGACATGCCTTTCTCACTAAGCTTAATTATTTCTAGTTTTTTATTTAAAGCAAGAGATGTACAACTCTTCCTTTCACTTGAATACATGGAGACTAGTGTAGGGTTATTAACTGGCCTAATTTCAATATTGTTGAGTCTCAATGAGGTGGCTCAAGGGAAATGAAGAGAGGGCGACAGCCAGTTGCTGGAATAGTCAGAACACACACATTTATTAACTAAGTTCAATACCTTATATGGGTGTAATTCATGGCACCTCAAAACAATTACGATAGTATCATCAAAGATCACTGATCACAGATCATCACAACAGATATGTTAATAATTTAAAAGTCTGAAATTGTACAAGAATTACCAAAATGTGATGTAGAGACCCAAAGTGAACACCATTTAAAAAATGGCACCCATAGCCTTGCTGGACACACAGCGTTGCCACAAACCTTCAATTTGTTAAAACAACAATTAAAAAAAAAAAAACAGTATCTGTGAAGGGCAATAAAGCATAATAAAATGATGCATGCATGTATTTAGAATAATAAGATAAATTTTTCCCTTTGCATCAAGAAATGAACATATTCCCAGAAAAATGAATGACAACTAAAAAAGAAAAAGAAATTGACATAGATTGAGATGAAAGTGACTAAAAAACAAATGTGTTAAATCTTCTTTATACATTATGCCTCACATAAACGTTCCCTTCAAAGAAATGAGTCATTTAACATCCATATTAAATGAAGTGCTCTTTTTTACACTGTTTATAAAAATCATCAATGACAAATAAAATCTTCAAAAGTTATAACTACCATTCACTTACAAACATCAAGCCACTGATCTCAAATAACTGAAGAAAAATCTTTAAAATAAGTATACTTTTATATTAAATTGGAATAATGAATAAATCTGTATTTTATTTAAATCTTCTCTCATGAAGTACTAATTCTGTAAAATTACAACTCCAAGAAAAAGAAACTTATCTGATGATCCCAAAGACAGATAGATATTAATAAAAAAGAAAATTCCCTTTTCATACCTTAAGGTAGCAGTGTACATAGCAATAATGAAGCAGATTATCAGAAGGTTGAGTAAGGCTGCTGACCACACGCACCAACTGTTCAGCATACATTGGCACAGAATGTTCCAGATTAATTTTATCCACCAATATCTGAATGGATGGCAAAGGCCGAAGAGACTGGAAGTTTGTAGTATTCGTGAACGTACTTGAGTTCTAGAAAATAATAGTTTCACTTTATATTTTAAGAGTAGCGAATAAGTTGCAATTTCCTCTATACAAGATTTAGACCTGCACATTTTGCAGTGATATCAAATCAATCTAGAAATGTTTTCTTTCTACAGAACTCTCTTTTGAAGTATGTCCCAGATTTCAAAGAATGCATATTTGTTGCAAAATTATCATTGCTTTTTTAGCTAAAGCTTTTTACTTTTTCAATCAACTACATGCCTCACTATGATGAAGGTATTTTCTTAAGCTCAATCATTCTAAAAAAAATGGTCTGGATATACAAGAATCAGTCATCTTTTATTTTCTTACCTTCTATGCATAGTTAGATGACTAAGACTAAATGGACTACACCACACACTATCAAAAATACAATAAGCAACGTCTGCAGGAAGGAAAAATTTCTGATCCGTATATATCATATCTATTAACAATACACATGTTACAGGCTCATAAAACCCTTAAAATCTTGAGAAGGGCTTGGTATTTTCAGTTACAGAATCTGAGCTTCCAAATAAATACAGGTAATTTCAAGATTTCTGGAGTATGTACTCTTATTGGCAAGTAACCCTTTCCTGTTCAAGAACTTCCTTCCTCTCTTAATATGCCTTACCTGTGGTTCTCAATGAGGATCATGACTTTCTATCCAGAGGAATGTAAAAATACATGAGAAGAGCAGTTTCACTGTTTTGTCTTTCACTGTTAACAATACTACTGGCCTTTACCCAGACATTAGCCAAAGATGGTAAATGCTACATAATACTTCTCCAAACCAAAAGGACAATAGTACATTACCAAGAAATACTGTGCCTACAATTGACTAAGTTGAAAATATAATCCTGATTTTTTACCATTATTAATAATTTTAAAATCACAATTTATTCATCAATTACTTTGCTTTTTTAAGTGATTTTATTTTGGATTATTAAGAAGGATAGAGTAAAGCACACAAATCTGAAATGTAGAGCTCAATGAATTTTTATATCTTTAAGCACCACCCAGCTGAAGCACTACAGAAGTCTGTCCCATGTTCCATTGGAGGCAATATCAAATTCCCAGCAGAGGTAGCCGATATTCTCACTTCAGTCACCTTAATTTTTACTTTTGAACTTCACATAAATGATACCATAGAGTATATATTCTTTTACTTGATATAACAGCTGTGAGAATTATCTATGTTGTTCGTTCTTTTGAGTTCACGTTTTTATCACTATGAAGTGGCTCTCTTTATCTCTAATCATACTTATTACCTTAAAATCTACTTTTTCTGGTATCAAAATAACCATACTATCTTTCTTTTGATTAGCATTTAAATGGTATATTTTTTCTATTCTTTTACTTCTAACCTATATCCTTATAAATTCCAGTTTCACAATTTATAACTTGGTTATTTTTTTATGGATTGAGATCTCTTTCGAAATCTTCTACCTCTTTGTCATTTTCCTTGAACTTATCAGAGTTACTTTAAAGCCCACATGTAATAACTCATATATATTAATCATGTCTATGTCTACTTATTAATTTTTATTATATTTAATTCAATTGGTTCTATTTTCTAGTATACCTCACAATTTTTTATTAGGCACCTGATACCATGGCTAAAAAATTATAAAGACTCTTGATAATATCATCTTCCTCAGAAATAAGTTAACTATTCTTTGGCAAGTGGACAGTATACAAGCATATCATCATGGTCCTATGCAGGACTGCAATTAGGTTTTCATAGAAGTAATCTATTTTTATTTGCACTTATTCCTATGGTATGGCTCTTAGAAAATTTCAAAGGAGAGCCCCAGGTACTCAAACAGCAGGGCCTAAACTGTAACTGTTGATACTCAGCACCATTCAGACAGTGAAATTTCTACTTTGCTATTTAGCCTGTGTTTTCTGCTTTGTGTCCTAAAGTTTTGCATTGCGCATGGGCAGCTTAAAAGTTATCCAAAGGTATAAAGGAAATTTTATCCAGATTTGGGGGTGGCTTTCTCAATGAGGCCTCCTTACTAGCATTTTTCTCTTTGATAGGCATACTGGAAGACCAAATAGGGTTGAAGAAAGAATCTCTGACCTTGAGGATATCTCAGTAAAAACTACCAAAATTGAAAAGCAAACCAAAAAAACTAAATATTCAAGAACTCTGGGACAACTATAAAAGACATTAACATACACATGATAGGAATTCCAGAGGAGAAGAAAAAGAGAAAGAAACACAAGAACATCTGAAGCAATAATAACTATGAGTTTCCCCAAATTAATGTCAGAGACCAAACCACAAATCCAAGAAGCTTAGAGAACACCAAGCAAGATAAATGTAAAAAAAAAAAAAAAAAAACCAACAACAACAACAAAACCTATACTTAGGCAAATCATTTTCAAACTACAGAAAATCAAAGATAAATTCTCCATCCCCCCAAAAAAAAGCCAGAGAAAAAATACGTCTTACCAATAAAGAAACAATAACTGAATTACATTTGACCTCTACTCAAAAAACATGCAAGCAAGAGAATAAAATGAAGTGCTTAGAAGAAAAAATCCACCAACCTAGAATTCTGTATCCATGAAATTACATTTCAAAAGTAAAGGAGAAAAAAAGGACTTTGTCAAACAAAAAATGAGGAAATTTGTTACCAGCAGACCTGCATTACAAGAAATGGTAAAAGAAATTCTTTACAGAGAAGGAAAATGATAAAAGTCAGAATCTCACATCCACATAAAGAAACAAAGAGCATACAGAAGGAATTAGTAAAGACAAAATAAAACCCTTTAATTTTCTTATTCTAAATTGATCTAACACATATATTTATTGAAAATAATAAAAGCAACAATGTATTTAATTATGTATACTATGTATGTATGCGTGTATGTATATATATTGTTAATATATAGGTTTATGCAAGCTTATATGAAAGAAAAATGAGTCACAGCAATGATACAAAGACTACAAAGGCCAAATTAGATTAGCTTGTTTTTATAAAGAACTCACACTACCTGTAAAGTAATATAAGGTTATTTGAAAGTAGATTTGAATTAGTTATAACATATAATGCAAACTGTAGGGCAAACACTAAAAAGAATAAAAAAAAGTTATAGTATATATGCTAACCAAGGAAAGAAAATAAAAAATAGAATCATATATGCTCAATTAAAAACATAAAAAGGCAAAAAAAGAGTGGAAGACAAAAACAGGAACAAAGAGATATATATATATCATACTAACACTAATCAAAAGAAAGTGGGAGTGGCTATGTTAATTTCAGACAAAGGAGATATCAGACTTAGGAAAGTTACCCAGGATAAATGGGATTAAGTAATGATAAAGAAGTCAACTCTGCAAGACAACATAATAATCCTTAATACGTATATGCCTAAAGATACAATGTCAAAATACATGAAGCAAAAACGTATAGAACTTAAAGGACAAAATACGTGAATCCACTATTTTAGTTGGAGACTTAAACATCCTTCTATCATAAACAAACAGATCCAACACACAGAAAATCAATAAGGA
Source organism: Mirza zaza (assembly GCA_008750895.1). Taxonomy (NCBI): domain Eukaryota; kingdom Metazoa; phylum Chordata; class Mammalia; order Primates; family Cheirogaleidae; genus Mirza; species Mirza zaza. Next base: position 8,121 of record VSMD01120102.1, read on the forward strand.
CATAATTGAACTTAACACTATCCATCACCTGGATATAATGGACATCAATGGATGGTTTCATCCAGCAAGAGCAGAACTCTTTTAAAGCTTGCATGGAACGTTCACCAAGATAGACCACATTCTATGCCATAAAACACATCAAAACAAGTTTAAAAGACTAGAGGCTGGGCTCGGTGGCTCACGCCTGTAATCCTAGCACTCTGGGAGGCCGAGGCGGGCGGATTGCTAGAGGTCAGGAGTTCGAAACCAGCCTGAGCGAGACCCCGTCTCTACTATAAATAGAAAGAAATTAATTGGCCAACTAATACATATAGAAAAAAAAAAAAAATTAGCCAGGCATGGTGGCGCATGCCTGTAGTCCCAGCCACTTGGGAGGCTGAGGCAAGAGGATTGCTTGAGCCCAGGAGTTTGAGGTTGCTGTGAGCTAGCCTAATGCCACGGCACTCACTCTAGCCTGGGCAACAAAGTGAGACTCTGTCTCAAAAAAAAAAAAGACTAGAAACTAGAAATCATCTATTTGTTCTCAGACCACAATGGAATTAAACTAGAAATTGATAATAGAACTCTAACTTTAAAAAATCTCAAAATACATGGAGATTAAGCAACTTTTCAATAGCACATGGGACAAAGAAAAAAATCTCAAGAGAAATTAAAAATACTTTGAAGTGAAAATGAAAATACAGCTTATCAAAATTCGTGGGATGCAGTGAAAGCAGTAGTTAGAGGGAAGTCTATAGCATTGAATACATATATTAACATAAGAAGAAAATCTAAAATCAATCATCTAACCTTATGAAACTAGAAAAAGAGCAAATTAAACCCAAAATAAGCAGAATAATTAAAATTATTACAAAAATTAAGCATTAAACAAAAATTGAAACAAATCAATGAGATTGGGAATAGGAAATCAACAGAGAAAAATCAACAAAACCAAAAGCTATTTCTTTGAAAAAAATCAACAAAAATAAATAAGCCTCTAGCCAGGGAAACTAAGAAAAAAAGAAAGGGAACAGAAATTATTGATATCAGAAATGAAAGAGGAATATCACTACAAATCCCATGGATATTAATAAGATAATAAAGAAATACTATGTTTCTTTTCTTACCTCAATTTAAAAAAAAGAAATACTATAAAAAATTCAACACCCACAAATTTGATAATCTACATGAAATAAACCAATTTCTTAAAAGATACAAGGTGGATGACCTTGGGTATGGTGATGACTTTTAGATACAGTATCAAAGGCACAATCCATAAAAGAAAGAACTGATTTGCTGTACTTCATTAAAACTTCAAAATTCTGCTCTGGGAAATACACTGTCAAAAGAATGAAAAGACAAGCCACAGACTGGGTGGAAATATTTGCAAAAGACCTATCTGATAAAGGACTACTACCCAAAATCTATAAGAAATACTTAAAACTCAACATTAAGAAAACAACCCTATTACAAAATGGGAACAGATCTGAAGAGGCACCTCACCAAAACAGGTGTACAGATGGCAAATAAGCATACGAAAAAAATGCTCTATCTCATATGTCATTAGGGAAATGAAAATTAAAACAAGATACCACTACACAACTATTAGAATGGCAAAAAACCAACATACAGCCAATTCAGAAGACAGCTTGGTAGTTTCTTAGAAAACTAAATATACTCATAGCATACAACCCAGCAGTCACACTCCTTTGTATTTACCCAAAGGAGTTGAAAACATGCTCACACAAAAATCTGCACACGGATGTTTATAGCTACTTTATTCCTAACTGTCAAAACATGGAAGCAACCATTCAATAGATGAATGGATAAATAAACTGTGGTACATTCACAATGGAACATTGTGATAAAAGAAGTCAGTGATAAAAGAAATGAACTATCAAGCCCCAGAGGAACTATCAAAGGCCTGGAGAAACCTTAAATGCATATTACTAAGTGAAAGAAGCCAACTACGTGACATTCTAGAAAAGGCAAAACTATGGAGACAGTAAAAAGATCAGAGGTTAGTGGTTATCGGGGGTTAGGGGGAAGGGAGATATAAATAGGCACAGAAGATTTTTAGGGAATTGAAACTACTGTGTAATACAGTTACAATAGATACACATCATTATACATCTGTCAAAACCCACAGAACATAAACCACCAAGAGTGAACCCTAATGTAAACTATGGACATTGAATAATAATTATATGTCAATGTAGGTTCATCAATTATAACAAATATACCACTTTACCAAGGTATGTTGATAATGAAAGAAGTTATGCATATGTGAAAGGGAGGGATCATGTGGTAAATCTCTGTCCCTTTTGTTCAATTTTGATGTGAACCTTCAAAATAATCCTAGGAGCTAGGTACTATAGGGGAACTAGTCTATGCCAGCACCCTGACAATGTTACACAAATCTATGCCATGAAGGTAAGGTTCAACTACAGCAGACCTAAGCCTTTGTAGAATATCTTATAATGTTCTAAGTACAGGGAAAGATAGGTAGTCTCATGAGTTATTGAAAGACCATTTTTCATTTACCTTCACATCTTGAGGGAGGCTGCCATGAAACAGTTTCTCATCAGCATCCCTCATACAAGTGAGATACAGGGCTTTCCACATTATCAGTAACAGGCTATACAACTGCTTAGCTGCAGTGTGAAACTGAATCCTTGCCAACAAAGTACTCTACCACGCATGTCAGAAGGCATTTGGCCTGTTAGTTGCAGTGTCGTCTTATAGAACAAGGGACAGTTGACTGGGAGCTGACATCATTATTGATTTTGCTTTTGCTGCCTATGTGAGTAATAAACTGTCTGAATCCACCTGGTATTATTGCTTCTTTATTGGCTAAATACGTCAGCCTGCTTGAAAAAATATCATTTTCTTTGTTTTTGAGAAAAAGCAAACAAATCTTACAGATATAAAGCAATTGCCTAAGGTTTAACATCTAGACCCATGCTCTTCAACATTTCTTTATATTAATACATCTTTAGCTTAAGTTTATTTTATTAAAATATATATTTAAGTTACTTTTTAAGAATTAACAATTTTACTTCATCGTGGATAACTATATGAGCAAATATTCTTTTATGAAATGACAAAAAGAAATACATGCATGAAAGGAAAAAAGTAGTGAATCACAAAATATACCTTTTCTCCCATAATGACAGGTAGCAAATGGTCTAGCAAGTTGAATTCAGCCATGAAAATTGTGCAAGTACATTTGAGGAGAGTAACACTTGTATGCCGAGTAGGAATATACTCCTCCAGAGAAGCTACTTCTTCAGGATTCAGTATTGTTTCATTATCATTCTTAATATCTAAAATGAAAATGAGAGAATTTAATGAGGACAATTTTTAAATAGTTAATTTTCTTAAACAACTTAAAAATGAATTAATTAGTTCCCCAAATATTAAGGTCAAATTCTGTTTTTCTTTTCAACAATGAAGTAGTTATAAAATAATAAGTTACCACTAACAAATATAAATTACACTACTCTAGAATGTAAATGTATGTCTTTACTATACAAAAATTTACCAGTTTTTTATGTTAAAATATCTTTAATAAATTCCCAATTTCTTTCTATAAAAGAATAACAAGTGTCTGGTCATCCAAATACCACTAAGATAATATAAAGGTAAGACACAAACTGGGAGAAAATATTTCTCAAAGAGAGACAGAGAGAGAAAAAGAGCACACAAAAGAGACAGAGACCTCCATAGTATTGTATCCATAGCATATTTTTTAAAAATGTAAAAAAATCTCCTAAAAATCATTAAGATATAGACAAATAATTCAATAGATAAATGGGCAAAAAAAGACTTGAATACGCAAAAGATGATATAGCCAATGGCCAAAAATTATATCAAAAGCTGGTCAACATCATTAGGCATTAGGTAACTGCAAATCAAGTCACAATGTGAATGTACTAAATATCCACTGGAATGGCTAAAATGAAAAAGACTGAGAATATTAAATATAGAGCAAGCATAGAGAATAGAGGTCAGCAACCTTTTTCTATAAAAAAGCCATATAAGAACTATTTTAGGCTTTCAAGGCCATATTGCCTCTGTTACAACTATTCAAATCTGCCATTGTAGCAGAAAAGCAACCACAGACAACACATAATCAAATGAGCATGTCTATGTTCCAATAAAACTTAACTTATAGAAACTCAAAATTAAATTTCATATAATTTTATGTGTTACAAAATAAAATTCTTATTTTTATTTTTTCTAACCATTTAAAATACAAAAATCATTCTCTGCTCATGGGCTGTACTAAAACTGGCAGCAGGCCATAATTTAATCAAAAGCAAATGAAACTCTGCTACACCACTCATAGAAGTGTAAAGTGGTTCAATCAGTCAGGAAGACAGTTTAGAATTATCTACTAAAGGTGAACATACACAATCCTTTAACCTAATGATTCCACTCTTAGATAGCCAACAGAGATGCATATATATATTCACCAAAGACATGTACTACAAAATATCAAAAAACTAAAAACTAACCAAATATTTATAAACAGTAAATGAATAAATAAGTTATGGTATATTCGCAAAATGGGAATATATACATCAATGAGAATAAATCTCATACATAATGTGAGCTAAGGCCAGAGACAAAAGAGCAAATACAGTGTGATTCCACTTACATCAACCAAAAATAAGAAAACTAAATCTATGACATTGGAAGTAAAGATAGTGATTACCCTTAAGGTCAGAAAAGTAATCACTAGAAGGCACAATGGGGATTTCTGAAGTGCTGGTAAGTTTCCATTTCTTGAATAGTTACATAAAAGTGGTTAAGTTTGCAAAATTCACAGAACTATGCCCTTAGGTTTTGTGTACTTTCCTATATATACATATATATCAATAAAAAGCAAAAACAAACAAAAAAAACAGCAAAACTGCTAACACCTTAAGATTTAATACACATGCACACTTATGTGTATATATATACACACACACACATATGGTACTCTGTATCCTTGGGTTCCACATCCATAGATTTGACCAACTGTGGATCAAAAATAACCCCCAACCCCCACCAAAAATGGATAGTTCTATCTGTACTGAACTTGTCATTATTCCCTAAACAATACAGTATAACAACTATTTACATTGTTTAGGTATTATAAGTAATCGAGAGATGATTTGTGGAAGCAATTTCCCATAGGAACTGAGAGACAACTGTATATGTATTTTTCAGGCAGCCATCACTTTGCATGGTGCTGATATGTAAGAATTTTAGTTACCACAGTTTAATTTAAAAATACCAGTTCTCATTCTTTACATACTTCACTTAGGATAATGGTGTCCAGTTCCATCCAAATTGTTGCAAAAGGCATTAAGTCATCATTCTTCAGGACAGGTAAAATGAACACTACCTGGGTGATTTTAACCTTGACTCAAGCATTACAAAAGCAATCCATGTGACCAATAACATTTGTACCCCCATATGAAATTAAAAAGAAAAAAAAAGAAAAAGCAGAAGGAAAAAAATGCCAGTTCCCAAACAATATGGTTTAAATATCAGTTACCATGGTATATTAACTGTTAGTAACTGTATAAATTACAAACAGCTAGCTCTCTGTCCACAAATAATTATGTAAATAAAAGATGGGCATTATGATCAATGACCAATCACATCACTTCTTTCAAATTCTGTCAGGTTTAGAGACTGGTTATTGCTGTTATTTAGCTCATGCATAGACAGAAAAACATGTAGTGTTGCCTCCTTATTTACCACTGATAATCCCACATGACACTTTACAAAAATGAATAAACAGATAAGTGACGATCAAAGATAAAAGTACAGCAAAGAAACAAAAAGTGGTAATACTGAAAGTAAAGTGAAATTCTTCTTTTTCTTTTGAGATGGGGGGAGGGGAGGTCTCACTCTGTTACCCTGGCTGGAATACAGTGGCATAATCATAGTTCATTGAAACCTTGAACTCCTGGGCTCAAGCAATCCTCCTGCCTCAGCCTTCCCAGTAGCTGGGACTATAGGCCCATGCCACTGAGTCTGCTTTTACACCTCTTGTATTTTCCTGGATAGATCTGGAACCCATTCTACTAAGTGAAGTATCCCAAGAATGGAAAAATAAGCACTACATGTACTCACCAGCAAATTGGTATTAACTGATCAACACCTAAGTGGACATATAGGAATAACATTTATTGGGTGTCGGGCAGGTGGGGGGAGGAGGGATGGGTATATACATATATAATGAGTGCCATGTGTACCAACTGGGGGATGGACACACTTGAAGCTTTGACTTAAGGGGGAGGGGAACAAGGGCAACATACGTAACTTTAACATTTGTACCCCCATAATATGCTGAAATAAATAAAAAATAAAGAGATTGGAGTTCTAAAAATATTTTTAGAACTCCAATCTCTTTATTTATTTATAAATTTATTTATAAATTTATAATTTATAAATAAAATATATTATTTTTAGAACTCCAATCTCTTTATTTATTTATAAATTTATTTATAAATTTATAATTTATAAATAAAAATATATTATTTTTAGAACTCCAATCTCTTTATTTTTATTTATTATATAATATATTTATTATATATTTATTTTACATATATATATATTTTTTTTTTTTTTTGGGTACAGACAGGTTTCAGGCTGGTCTCGAACTCCTGGCCTCAAATGATCCTCTTGCCTCAGCTTCCCAAAGGCTGTAATTACAGGCATGAGCCACCACACCCAGCTGGGAAATGAAAGTCTAATCAAACATAAGTGGAATGGAAATAGATGACTGTGGTAATACTGACACTGCATTTAATCAAACATAAGTACAATCATAGAAAAAATAGCTGACTATGGTACTACTGACACTGTATCTTTCAAAAGACTCTAGATATGCAGCTAGAGGAATGTGATGAAGACTCTGATCAACCAGATGAGAAAAGTGGCTGTGATGAAAAGAACAAAAAGCTCCCAGAAGAAATGATGCAAGCAAAATACTTCATATTAAAGCAACTCTCAAGAGGTTTTCATGACATTGAAGTATATAGGATAAAATGTTAGAATCTTATCAAAACTTAGAAAGGAATATGACAATTTGCTAAGGCATAGGAAAGACAGTCCATATTATAAGTTATAGAAAAAGGAGACAAAAATTGTTCAAAAACAACTCTTAAATGTTTTCAAAGAAATCAAATTTTTATAATTTTACTATTCCTTTTACTTTTTCATTTCTCTAAATATTTATAATCAACAGTGAGAGAGTATTTAATGCTTTGACCAAAATTTCTAATGAGAACAAATCTAATTCTTCGCACTGATTTAGTTCACTCTGAAAGGTCATTTTTATAGCCTCATATCACCATGCATACTGATGACTGCATGTATGTTAAACCTAATGTCAGCTATCAGTTTCTTTATATACATCACATTTTTGAAATGATACATTGCTTCCAATCTGTAAATAAGCCAATATATTTACACACACACACACACACACACACACGCATGCATACACACAAATGACATACTTTCACTGTGACACAGATTTGTTTCCTTCCTTCATTTAGCAATAAAATCCTCTGAATTTAAGTCAGATATACAGACTCTTATAGATTACATTATAATTAGGTGATGGAACATGTCATCATTTGGACCAATGGGATGACAAAGCCAAGTCTTTAAAAATGAGACTACAATTATTCTCTTGTTTCCCCCTTTTCCTTATTAAATTTACACCCTGTAATGGTGAGCTAACACTGACCATATAGATAAACAGTATCTCAGGGGATGGCACAACAACAAAATTATAGTAATCTGGGTCTAACACAACCTTACGTAACAAATTTGCCCCAGAATGCTGAGCATCTTGGACTTTCACATGAGAAAAACAAAGTATGTCAATAGGTCTATATTAAAACAGCCAGCCAATAACCCATTATAGATACAAGCTAATGAAAGTAATAAAGAGGTTCTTTCTAACCTCTGTAAATACTCCCCCACAATCAAAAGGAATAACTTCTCCATCCAGTATAAAGGTTTATTACAGAGCTATAGTAATCAAGTCAATATGGTAGTGACAGAGCAAAAGATCATAAGTCTACTAATGGAACACAGACTACAGGACCCAGAAACAGACCCACACAAATATGGTCAATTGATTTTTGACAAAGGTGCAAAACTAGTTCAATAGAGGAAGGACAGGCTTTTCAATAAATGGTGCTAGAGCAATTAGAAATCCTAAGGCAAATAAATAAACCTCTCCCTAAACCTCACCCCTTATATTAAAAAAATGAACTCAAAATGATGACAGACTTAAATATAAAATGAAAAATAAAATTTTTAGGAAAAAATCCAGTTAAAAAACCTGGCAAAGACATGAACAGACATTTCACTGAAGAAATAACAGATGGCAAATAAGCACAGGAAAAGATGCTCAACATCATTAGCCAATAAGGAAATGCTAATTAAAACTACTAGATTGTTGCTAGCTAATCAAAACTACACATCTATCAGAATGGCTAAAATAAAAAACAGTGACAATATCAAATGTTGGGAGAATGTAAAGAAATTAGATGAATCATTCAATGCTGATGAGTCATATAAAATGGTACAGCCACTCGGTTTGGCAGTTTCTTTATAAAAATCAAACATGCAACTACTGTATGACTCAGCAATTCCACACCTAGGCATTTATCCCAAAGAAATGAAAAAGTTCACATAAAAACAAGTAACCAATTGTTTGGAGCAGCTTTATTTGTAATAGCCCAACACTGGACTCATCACAAATGTTCTTCCACAAGTGAGAGGTCTAACAAAAACTATAGTACATACCTATAATGGAACACTATTCAGCAATAAAAAGAAACAAAGTATTGATAAATGCAACAATTTAGAAGAATCTCCAGAGAACTGTAGTTACCAAAATAAGACAATCCCCAAAACCTTTTATACTATATGATCCCACTTATGTAAAACTCACAAAATTTTAAAAATGGAAGAAATAGCTTCCAGGTGTTAAGAACAAGAAAAGAGAGAGGGACATGATAGGGAAGTGGGTATATAAAAGAGTAACATGAGGGATCCTTGTGATATTGGAACTGTTCATTTTCTTGACTGTGGTAGTGAACACACAAACCTACACAGGTAATAAAACTGTATAAAACTTAATACACACACACACACACAAATGAGTACAAGTAAAACTAAAAAATCCAAATTTTAAAAAATGAATAACATATGCCAACTCTACTATTTTCTATTAAAATAAGTTAATAGCTTGCTACTCAAAAGTTGCCAATGATTTCACATTTAGAATAAAATTTTGATTCCTTGGTCCCTATGGTCTAACGGAGTGACTTATGTCTACCTTAACAACATTTACTGTGCTCCAGCTATACTAGCGTACTTTTATCTCTGTAAACTGCCAAAATCGTTCCTACCTCAAAGCTCTAGCACTTGTCTACATAAAATTCTCTTTTCCCAGATACTGCATGACTCACTCCCTTATATCATTCACAAGTTAGCTCTCCACAGATGACTTTCCTAATCTCCCTACTAAAACAGCTCTCCTCTCCTTACTCTAGCACTCTTCCCTATACCTGCTTTTATTTTTTTCTCATAAAGCATTAATGACTGAAATAATATTTTTACTTGTTTACTATTCATCTACCCCACAAAGATATAAGCTCCATGAGGGCAGAGACTCTGTATATCTTGTTTTCCATACATACTATCCTACCACTTAGAAGAGTGTGTGGCATTATAAGTAAGATGCAAGAAATGAATGCATGAACATGCCAAGCACTTCCTATGCACTAATACTGGGTTAAGTGCTTTTATATGCACTACCTCACTTAGTACTCACAACCACCTTTGGAAGTAGGTCCTATTTACGTATCATTTAAGATAACAGTAAAGCTGCTGTGACAGAAGTAAAATAATAGAAACTTCAACAAAAGCTGAAGTTTATTTCTCTTTCATACAACAATCTGAGTCTAAAGGATCCAGGGCTGACATGGTGCTTCCACAGTACTGAGGACCTAGGTTCTTACCTTGCTGCTCTGTCATCCTCAGCATGCAACTAAAATCTTAGGGTCTCAGATGACAGCTCCAGCCCCTGTCATGATATTTACTTTCCAGTCAGAAGGAAGGGGAGAAGGAAAACACAAAGGCATTCTCTTTTCCTTTTGGAGTCATGGCCCAAAACTTCACATGAAGTTCTGCTCCCATTCCTGTAGCCAGAACCTAGTCATGACTATAACTGGAATGTATAGTCTTTATTTCTAAGATTAAATTTCTTTTGCTATAAAAAAGAGAAGAATGGCTATTGGGGAAACAATTAGCCATCTCTGTCACAATAACTCATTATAGAAATAGAGAAATGGAAGATCAAAGATGTTCATTAAATTTCCTAAGGATAATAAGAAATAGGGGGTCAGATTCCAAACCACAGTCTGTTTCCACAGGCTGAGTTCTTAATTATTATCCTATACCCCTCATTATGCTATTATGTTCTACTCTACTCAAGAATTGCTTTATTGCATTCAAATGGAATTTGTATTTTATGAAACTATGATAGCCATATCTTCATATCATGAGAAAACATTAATTGTACAGCAAATTCTTTTTTGCCAGCAGTATCTAAGCTTTCTTGAGAATTTCTAAGAATTCTTAAAATTCATAGGTTTAAAGCCCAGCTTAATATCTGGCTCCTGAGAATTCATGAAAGTGAAAAAATGGTCACAATTTACAACCAACATGAGAAAGAGTATCAAAAAAGTGTGACAATAAAATACTGATAATTACAAGCAAATAAAGTACACATAAAAATAATTTCCTAATTTTGACCTCTCCTACTACAACTTACACACACAAGTTTATTCTTTAAATTACCAAGTGAATATATAAAAGTCCTTGCAGACAGGCAAAATACACGAAAAAGGGAAAGTTAGCAAAGCAGGACAAACTGAATTATATAGTCATTTAAATCAACTGGCAATAGATTCAGAATTAATCCAAAACAAACCTTGTTTTAGCTTGCTATATGGTTCATATTCATGTTCCAAGGCACAAACAATCATTTTCAAAATCCTATGTACCGCACTACTATCCAAGCGAAAATCAAGAGGACCTATAACAAGGCTTTTAGTAGACTTCTCCTGGACTGTTCCCAAATCTTCACTTTTCCCTGTGGAGAAATCTTGTTGATTTGTAGAACCTATAAGAAATAAAATTTTATATTAATATTTTAAGCATCAATTAGATATACCAAGTATATATTTTAATATTACTCTTTCTTCATCTTTTTAGCTTGTAGCTTAAGGCCTTAAAACAAATTCTTAATCAGCTAGATACAGAGAACCATGCTATGTTTTACTCTACGCAGATAAGATATTATTGACAAAAGCAACTGATTGAAAAACTAATTATTCTTATTATCTATTTAATATTGTAACAGGTGATACAAAACCAAACAAACATTTATTTTTGAAAGAGTCTTGCTCTGTTGCCCATAGTACACTGTAACCTCAAATCCCTGGCCTCCAGCAACCCTCCTACATAAGCCTCCAGAGTAACTGGCACTATAGGGTACATGCCACTGCACCCGGCTAATTTTTTCTATTTTTAGTAGAGACGAGGTCAGGCTGGTCTCAAACTTCTGAACTCAAGCAATCCTCCCGCCTCAGCCTCTCAGAATGTCCAGCCTCAAACCATCATTCATAGAAAACTATTCTGTGAAACCTAATGGGCTTAGAGCCAACAATTCTATAGACAATATTATTACATTGACTGGGAAGGGGGACTTTGGAGAAAGTTGCATTTTACTGCTAATTTATCTTAGAAGTTTCATTTAAAATTAGAAAAATAACATGCTCAAATACAGGGTGTCTTGAGAGTTTTATAATGACCATAAATATGAACCACAGTAGCACCTGCTTTGAACTTTTTCAAGAGTAAAATTATTATAGCTATGCTCCATGGGACAGAATCCTAGTTCCTAGATCCCTCCTCGTCTGCTCATATACCGAAGAGGAACTGTTTTCTAAAGAAAATCTTGAGTCTATCTACAGGTATTTCTCATTATCTAATATGTATGGATTTGGTTTTAATACATAAATCCATTATAAGTCATAACAATAATTTTTAATTCCTAATCCATTTTGTTTATTCAAACAATAAGGTGAGGCTTTCTAGCATTTAATTATCTTTAGAACCTAGAAAGGCCTAAAAAAAATTCTTACACCTTCAATAACTTTTACAAACATACTTTTCCATCATTTCACACAAAGTAGTACTATTTCCTCTTTAGTCTCACTAGATTAAAAAAATTATTCATATATTTTTAAACAGATGATCTAGTAGGCAGAATGTTTTACTAAGTAATACAAGAAAAATCTATGAGCACCCACACAGACCTAAATATCACATCAAATAAAACATACAAAGTTATTCCCATATATATATTTTATGATATATATACTTAACATTGACTCACATTAGAACTTAGGAATAACTAAAATACCATTTACCTCAAAGCCTATTACTTTTCATAGCTAAAACCATTCTATTTCTAAGGTTACATATTACACAGAATGGAGTAACTTGAAGGAAATTAGAAGAACTTTGGTTACAAATCAAAATACTCGAAAAGCAAGAAAAATCCCCTGATATGGATCCTTTAGAGGTTATTAGGCTTCCTAGACAAATGTCACTTTATAAAAAAGATACTTCTTTTAGACATCGAATTGTCTCTAAAATAAGAGAAGCCAATAGGCTACATATATGTTCCTCAAATAATGGAAATTAAATGTAATACAGTTTAAATTTAGATGCTAGTTTGAAATGTAAAAGTGTAACTGGCATTTAGCTATATATTTTTAGCAAGATATTTACTTGTCCCCACCACCTTCAATGTGTTTGGTCACTCCAGCCCCTAAAATGTCTGGTTATTTTTATTAAGAGTCAAGAACGGTCGGACATGGTGGCTCACACCGGAAATCCTAGCACTCTGGGAGGTCGAGGCAGGCAGATTATTTGAGCTCAGGAGTTCAAGACCAGCCTGAGCAAGAGCGAGACCCCGTCTCTACTAACAAAATAGAAAGAAATTAGCTGGACAACTAAAAAATATATATATATATATATTTATAGATAAAATACATAGATATAAAATATATATATAAAAATATATATATATATAAAAAATTAGCTGGGCATGATGGCACATGCCTGTAGTCCCAGCTACTTAGGAGGCTGAAGCAAGAGGATTGCTTGAGCCCAGGAGTTTGAGGTTGCTATGAGCTAGGCTGATGACACCACAGCACTCTAGCTCGGGCAATGGAGTGAGACTCTCTCCCAAAAACAAACAAAAAAAAAAGGAGTCAAGACACTATCCAGATAGCCAAATAAAAAGGAAGGACTTGTGAGTCTCTACAGGACAGTCAGAGGCTACACTGCCGCCAGCCACCTGTATTTTTGTACCTCTCAAGAGAAAACTCATCTTCCTCCTATTTGAAGAGGAAGAAATTAGTTTTCTTGAGAATCTGCTAGCTACAAAACAACTCGAACAACCATTAGTGCTGACAGTGTGCATGAAACCCTACTTTCATTGATAAAAAGTTATATATCTTTAGTTGTCCTCTTTCACTAGAGATTTACCTTTTTTCTTCCTCTACTGATTCTCATTATAGGTTGCTTGTATTTAACTATACCTTACAAATCTGAGTCTCAGTATAAGACCCTTACTTTTAAAGAAAAAAGAGCCTGTCTTAGCTCTGTGCCTGGAACTAGAAAATTAATCCTTTAATAGAATAATATAGGAATCAAGAATCCTTCTATCCCAACAATCCCTTGAATTAACACCGACACCTGCCCAAGTCATCCAGATTCAAAATATCAATGAATTATGATGCTTCTCATACTTGCCCTTCAATAACATAATTGTTTTAATTTTCTCTCTCACTATATCTTTAAAAAGTTGATTATCTCTAAAACCTTCCTGTTCTGGGTTACAATTTCAGCTATCTACTTGAGATCCATAACATTTCTAATAACCCCTTACGTAGAAAAGACTAGAAAGGTAGTAGTTACAACAGTAATAAACAGTTATAGTAATAGGAAATACTTCAATTTAGTTTTAAAATATCGTTTGCTTTCAAGTAGTATAACAAAAACAAAATAATTGCCAGAAGATGCATATCATCAATATCAAACAGCACAGGAAACTTATTGACTGAATTTTTATTTACATACGAACTTTTAATGTGCAAAAAGTACTACTATATCATTTATTGCAATAAAAATAATAAAATAAGTTCTTTTACTATATTTAATAGTTTCTTACATTAATTAGAATATCATAAACTTACTAAAAACATACAAAATCAAATCTCTCAAATTTTCAAAATTCACTACAAACTTTATGAAATTATTAATTTGATATGTATTTACACATTTATATAGATAAAATTTAAGGCATTTTTTGATAATGTAGACCTGTGGTCTCCAACCCCCAGGGTAGCACTCCACAGCCTGTTCCAAACCAGGCCCCATAGCAGAGGGTGAGTGGCAGGCAAGGGAGCAAAGCTTCATCTGTATTTACAGCCCTTCCCTACTGCTCACATCACCACATAAGCTCCACCTCTTGTTGGATCAGAGGCAGCATTAGACTTTCATAGGACCAGAACCCTACTGTAAACTGCACATGAAAGGGATCTAAGTTGCATACTCCTTATGAGAACCTAATGCCTGATGATCTGAGGTAGAGCAGGGACAGTGATGCTGGCACTAAGGAGCAGCTGCAAACACAGATTATCATTACCAGAGAGGTTTGACTGCATAATAAATGTAATGAGCTTGAATCATCCCAAAAACATCCCGCCAACCCCTAGTCTGTGAAAAGATTGTCTTCCACGAAACCAGTCCCTAATGCCAAAAAGGTTGGGGACCATTGATGTAGACTATAGAAATAAATAAATATCAAGTCACAACAAAGCAAGAATTTTAAATAAAATATTTTTTAAGTATTTAAAGTTATCCTCCTAAAACCTTAAATAGAAGATGGCCAAACTAAAGTCATCGCTTGTGGGACCATCAGGGCTGGAAGGTAGAATATTGGACTGAGGAGGGCAGAAAAGAGTCGTAACTCAAGTGAGGATCACAGAGAGAGACAACTGAGACATTTGGGGACCACACAGAGAAAATCTGCAAACCTGAGAAAGGAGAGAGAGGAGAAAATAGTGGCACAGATCGAAACCAAAGAGGATGGAAGTCCAGTGAAAGAGTAAGTGGGGTTTCCCTCCCCACCTAGGTGCCTTCTGTGAACAGCGGTACACAAATTATACTGAAGATGATTTCACTATCCATGAGCCCAGGCACAGTGCTAAAGAGGAAGACTGGGATGAACCAGCAAACCCTAGGTATTTGGGTGTCCACAAGGGACACCCCATGGGAAAATGCCACAAGAGACCGGAGTGCCAGCTTTCTTGTATCTAGACACTTCCTCCTCTGCAACCTCTTATTCACAGCATCAGAGAAAATACTTCGAGCTCAGGTGACTGTAGCTGCAGCCCCTCCCCCACCCACTGCAACCTCCAGAGCACTCTCAATGGAGAAGCTCACAAACAGCTGCTTCTCTGTGGCTGGTGTACACTTCCTACAGCCGGTGTACCCTCCCAACTGAACAAGCCATGGAGAGCAGGGCTGCCACAATTTCAGAGTTTTCTCCCTGCCTGGCTTTTGTGGGATCAGGCTCTGCCAGCTGAGACAGGCAACCCAGTCCCAGAGCCTCCCAGATATGAGAATGGGGGAGGAAAACACAGGGGAGAGATCGTGGTCCTGGACTCAGGTAGTGAGAAAGCCCTTGTGAACATACCCCACAAGAAAGTGTGGAGGGGTGCTGAGAAACAAGGATCTGTGAGTGTACCCAACCACCACCCCCGCTGGAGAAACACCATAATGGATAAAGGTGCAGCACTCAGAAAGAAACAGCCTACCCCTGGTTTCCACGGCAAACAATGCCTCAGGTATACCACTGAATGGGAGCAACAGCCTCTGTGGATAGAGAGGCGTAAAACTCTCTCCTTGAGGTCTTGTGGGGAACAGGGGTGCCCAATAGGGGAAGCACTTTACCAACAACATTTTCACAAAGATACATGCCAGTGGGTCAGATACATGGACTGGGGGGAAGTTCAAGAGCTGCTTTCAGGTGGTAAGGGAACTCAACATGAACCGATCTGATTGGAGTGTGTCTTGGAGTTCTAGGGAGTGGCAGTTCGGGATGCAGCTCACCCTTCCCCACAGAGAAACTGTGCTGGTACACAAGGATAGAAGGAGCCCAGCTTGACGCCTTAGCACTCAAGTGGTTACACTCCTCCCTTTGGGAACAGCCTTCCTGGTTTGGAGAACTTCCGCTGAACGTCATACCAGTGGCGCCCCCTAGCAGCTAGAAAAGCAACCTCTGAGCGCAAAACCTTTCAAGCTCTCACAATCCAGCTACAATCTGTCTTCCTCCTCCCCTCAGTGGGAGTAGAGATCAAGTAACCCACCTGGGAACTAGAGAGTTCCTCCTAAAGCTTGGAGCATTTATGTGCCCCACCTGGGGAACCAGAGCTTAACACAGGCACAAAAGAACATCTCAGCAGTTGACTCTTCCACACAAACATCAACCAACACCACAGAGCACAACTCTAGCACAGCATCTTCCACCATCTCAAGCAAACAGGGAGTGGCTGGTTCATGCACAGAAGTACCACACACCACCTCGGAGATTAAGCTGGGGGACCTAACTCATTTCGCACTATTGGGAAGAGGTGAAAACAGCAGGTCAGAGGTAACCCAAATGATTTACCAAACATGCTGAAACACCACATAGAAAACTCAGGACCAGCACTTCTCCCTTTGGCACACTAAAAGATCACTCTTTGGGAACCCAGAAACAGGCCTGCAAGTCAGGTCTAGCACTCTCAGGTTTCAAGCAAAAGGCCAGATGAGAAGGAATCAGCAAAAGGACTCCATAAATACGAAAAATCAGAAAGGATGCCCCAAAAAAGAATATAGTAACTTCTTACCAATGGAAACCAACCAAAACAAAAATATCGAAATGATTGATGAAGAATTTCAAATATGGATTATAAGGAAGCTAAAGGAAATACAAGAAAAATAGAAACCAAACAAAAAAGAAACCACAAAAAAAATATACAGGAATTGAATGAAAGTTAACTAAAGAAATCAAATTATTTCAAAAAATCAAACAATTTCTGGAAATAAAAATTTCATTCAAGGAAATTCAAACTAAGTGGAAAGCCTTAAGAGTATACTAGATCAGGCAAAAGAAAGAATCTCAGAGCTTGAATAACCCATCTATGAATTAAACAAGTCAGCAAAGGAGAGAAATAAGAGGAATGAACAAAGCATACAAGAAATATGAGATTATGTAAAGAGGCTTAAAATAAGAATCCTACTCATACATGAGGGTGAAGAAGAAAATAAACAAGGGTTGGAAAACCTATTTGAGAAAAATTCCCTTGGTCTTGCTAGAAACTTAAATATCCAGGTACAAGCAGTTTGACGGACTCCCAGGAGATTCATCCCAAAGAGGCAATGACCACAAAGCATATTCATCAGATTGGCCAAAGTTAACAAAAAGAAGGAACGAACTCCTGTGAGCCATAAGGCAAAAACATCAGGTAACTTACAAAGGAAAACCCATCAGACTAATGACAGACTTCTCAATTGAGACCTTATAAACCAGAAGGGATTAGGGCTCTATTCTCAGTCTTCTAAAACAGAATGATGGCCAGCCTAGATTTTTGTATCCCGAAAACCTGTGTTTCCTATATGACGAAGAAATAAAGACTTTCTCAGACAAACACTGAGGTAATCTGTCAAGAACAGACTTGTCCTGCAGGAAGTACTCAAATCTGCATTATACATTGAACAGCACAATACATAACCACCAATGTAAAATCAACCAAAAGCTAAAGCTCAGAGCCGATATACCATAATGGCTTAAGAGTTAAACCAAAGCAATAAAGTTCTACTCAACAGGATGAACAGAAACCCACTGCACTTATCAATTCTATCAATAAATATGAACACCTTGAATTCCCCACTCAAGAAACACAGGCAGGCTGGATAGATTTAAAAAAAAAAAAATACAACTATCTGCTATCTTTAGGAAATGCATATAACCCAAAAGAACTCCTTCAGACTCAAGGTGAAGAAATATAAAACAGTATTCCATAAATGGGAACCAAAAGAAAGCTGGTATAGTCAATCCCTTATCAGATAACACAGACTTCAAAAATACAAAAAAAAGACAAAGATTGTCATATAATGGTAAAGGGAACAATTCAACAAGAGGACATAACAATTCTAAATATCTATGCACCTAACATAGGTGCACCCAGAAGCATAAAGCAAATTGTACTAGATCTAAACAAAGTGATAAACAGCAACATCATAATAACCAGGGATTTCAACACTCCACTGACAGAACTGGACAGATACTCAAATCAGAAAACAAATAAAGAAACACTGGGCTTAAATGGACCTCTAGAACGAATGGGGCTACCTGACATTTACAGAACATTCCACACAAAAGCTACTGAATATATGTTCTTCTCATCAGCGCATGGGATATTCCCCAAGATTGATAACATGTTAGGCTACAAAATGTGTCTCAATAAATTTTTAAAAACAGAAATTATACCATGTATATTCTCAGACCACAATGGAATAAAATTAGAAATCAATTCCAATAGAAACATACAACTCTACACGAAGCCATCAAAATTAAACAACCCACTGCTAAAGAATACTCAGGTCAAGAAGGAAATTAAGATGGAAATAAAAAGATTTCTCAAACCAAATCACAAAGGAGATACAAGTTATAAAAATCTGTGAGATTTGGCAAAAGCAGTCATAACAGGAAAATTCATAGCCTTAAATGCCTACATCAAAAAAAGAAAAAAATCACAAATCAACAATCTACTGAATCCTATCAAGAAATTAGAACAGAGCAAACCAATCCCAAACACAGCAGAAGAAAAGAACTAAGGTCAGAGCAGAACTAAATGAAATCAATAACAAAAGAATTATACAAAAGATTAATGAAACAAAAAGGTTCTTTGAAAAGATGAACAAAATTAATGAATCTCTTGCTAAATTAACCAGAAACAGAATAGAAAGGATTCTAATAAGCTCATTCCAAAATT
The DNA here is from genome assembly GCA_008750895.1 of Mirza zaza. NCBI lineage: Eukaryota > Metazoa > Chordata > Mammalia > Primates > Cheirogaleidae > Mirza > Mirza zaza. The sequence continues at coordinate 27,311 of VSMD01120102.1, forward strand.
GAAGAGGAGATATTACAACTGATACCACAGAAATACAAAATATCTATGCACATAAAAATACTATAAAAATCTCCATGCACATAAACTTGAAAATGTTGAGGAAATGGACAAGTTCTTAGAAAGATACAACCTCCCTAGGCTCAATCAGGAAGAAATAGAACTACTGAACAGACCAATAATGAGTAACAAAATTGAAGCAGCAATAAAATATCTTCTAACAAAAAAAGTCCCAGACCAGATAGTTTCAACCCAAATTCTACCAAGACCTACAAAGAAGAATTGACACCCATACTGCAGAAATTATTTCATAACATTGATAAGGAAGAAACCTCCCCAACTTGTTCTATGAAGCCACCACAACTTTGATACCAAAGCCAGAAAAGGACACAATAAAAATGAAAACTACAGAGCAATATCGATATAGATAAAAAAATTCTCAATAAAATCCTAGCAAACTGAATTCAGTTGCACACCAAAAAATTAATCCTCCACAAGAAAGTGGGCTTCATCCCAAGGATGCAAGAATGGTCCAAAATACATAAATCCATAAATGTGATTGACAACATAAACAAAAGCAAAAACAAACACCATACGATCACCTTAATAGATGCAGAAAAAGCAGCTGAAAATATTCAGGACACTTTATAAGAATTCTTAAGAAAATAGGCATAGATGGAACATATCTCAATATTATAAAACCCATATATGACAAACCCACAGCCAACATCATACTAAACAGGGAAAAATTAAAAGTATCCCCGTTTACAACTGGAACCAGACAGAGTTGTCCACTCTCACCACTTCTGTTCAACATAGTGCTAGAAATCCTAGCCAGAACAATCAGGCACAAGAAGGAACTCCAAAGTATCCAAATGGGGAAAGAAGAGGTCAAACTATCCCTCTTTGCTGACAAAATGATCTTATATCTAGAAAACCACAAAGATTCTGCCAAGAGACTCATAGAATTGATAAATGAATTCATCAAAGTCTCGGGTTACAAAATCAATGTACCCAAATCAGTAGCATTTCTGTACATTAACAGTGGAGATTCTCAAGCTGAGAATCAAATCAAAGACACAATAACAATAAGAAAATAAAATACCTAGGAATATATTTAACAAAGGAGGTAAAAGACCACTACAAGGAGAACTACAAATCACTGAAGAAGGAAACTGCAGAGGAGGCAAACAAATGGAAAAACATATAATGCTCATGGATTGGCAGAATCAACATTATTAAAATGTCTATACTACCGGCCGGGCGCGGTGGCTCAAGCCTGTAATCCTAGCTCTCTGGGAGGCCGAGGTGGGCGGATCGTTTGAGCTCAGGAGTTCGAGACCAGCCTGAGCAAGAGCAAGACCCCATCTCTACTATAAATAGAAAGAAATTAATTGGCCAACTAATATATATAGAAAAAAATTAGCCGGGCATGGTGGCACATGCCTGTAGTCCCAGCTACTTGGGAGGCTGAGGCAGCAGGATTGCTTGAGCCCAGGAGTTTGAGGTTGCTGTGAGCTAGGCTGATGCCACAGCACTCACTCTAGCCTGGACGATGAGACTAAGTGAGACTCTGTCTCAAAAAAAAAAAAGTCTATACTACCTAAAGTGCACAGATTCAATGCAATCCCCATGAAAATACCATCATTTTTCACAGATTTAGAAAAATTAATCCTCTGCTTCATATGGAACCCGAAAAGCTCCAAAATAGCCAATGCAACATTATGCAATAATAACAAATTGGGAGGCATCACTTTACCAGATTTTAAACTATACTACAAGGCTGTAGTAACCAAAACAGCAATGTACTGGCATAAAAACAAAGATATAGACTAATGGAACAGAACAGAAAACCCAGATATAAAATCATCCTCATGTTGCCATCTGATCTTTGACAAAGCAGACAATTACATACACTGGAGAAAAGAATCCCTAATTCAATAAAGGGTGCTGGGAAAGTTGGATAGCCACATGTACACAATTGAAACAGATTCTTACCTCTCACTACTCACAAAAATTAACTCAGGATTGAGAACTGACTTAAACCTATGGCATGAAACCATAGAATTCTAAAAGAAAATGTTGGAAAAACTCTTACAGACATTGGTCTAGGGAAAGAATTTATAAAGAAAATCTCAAAGGCAATCAAAGCAACAATAAAAATTAATAAATGGGACTTGATTAAATTAAAATGCTTCTGCGCAGCTGAGGAAGCAATCAATAGAGCGAATAGACAACATACAGAAGGGGAGAAAATATTTGCATGCTATACATCCAATAAAGAGCTAATAACCAGAATCTACAAAGAACTCAAACAAGTCAGCAAGAAAACATGAAACCACTCCCCAAAAAGTGGGTAAAAGATATGAACAGAAGCTTTTCAAAAGAAGATAGATCAAGGATAGACTAATGGCCAATAAACAAATGAAAAAATGCTCAATGTCACTAATCATCAGGGAAATGCAAATCAAAACCACAATGAGATATTACCTTATCCCAGTTAGAATGGCCTTTATTTAAAAGTCCAAAAACAATAGATGCCGATGTGGATACAGAGAGAAAGGAACTCTTATACACTGTTGGTGGGAATGCAAATTAGTACAACCTCCATGGAAAGTAGTTTGGACATACCTCAAAAAACTAATAGACCTACTGTTTGATCCAGCAATCCCCTATGAGGTATTTATCCAAAGGAAAAAAAAAGCCATTTTATCAAAAAGACACTTGTACTAGAATGTATACTACAGCACAATTCACAATCACAACGATATGGTATCAACCCAAGTACCCATCAATTCATGAGGGGGCTAATAAAATGTAATATATTTATACCACAGAGTACTATTCAGCCATAAAGAAAAAATTGGTGAATTAATACCTTTTGTAACAACCTGGATGGAACACCATTTTCCTTAATGAAGTATTGTAAGAATAGGAAAAAAAAAAAAAACCCACATGTACTATTATATTAAAGTGGAACAAATCAATCAACACTCGTGCACATATCAAAGTAAAACTCAACAGAAATCTAGTATGTGGGAAGGGGGAAGACCGTACAAAAGCAATTCATGTAACCAAAACATTTGTAACCCCATAATATTCTGAAATAAAAAGTTCAAAAAATAAATATATAAATAAAGGTATCATCATACTCTTCCCAGTTCATAAATACTAAAAATTCTACAAATGTCTTGTTTCAAGTAATCTAAGAAACAAAGAAATTCCAACAGAGTAGTTATGAATGAAGGCTGGTTAGACTGGTTGGGTTCAAATTCCCCATACTATGTGTGTGATCTTGGTCAGGATGCTTAACCTATATAGGGCTGGCTGTTTTCCTCATCTGTAAAATGAGGATACTGTTATTTACCTTATAGTGTTATTATGAGAATTACATAAGCTAATACATGTAAAACACTTAGAGCCTTGAATTTAAAAATAATAAATATTAGCTATTATTGAAACCATCTTAATCATGATATATTGTAAGTATAGATTCACAATGAGAAACAAACATATAGTTAACTAAAAGCAAGCAGGAAATAAACACATTATTGAGTCAATAACACATTTTTAAAGTATATGTGACATTCACAAGTTAATTAACAGTGGAATTTTATTACTTTCTCAAAAGAAAAACAAAAATCAGCTTGCACCATTAAGGAAGTAGATGAATGAATAAGTGGTAAACCAAAAACAAGAAATTCCGACAAATCTCAGCATAGCAGTCTCCAGTGAAGGAGGAACAGTGTGATAGAAAAGAAACACATAGGAGGCTTATCAGATACTAGCAATGTCCTATTTCTTGCAGTGTGTGGAGAATAAACAGGCGCTAATTTTTATTATTCTTTGCTACTCAGTACATAAACGTATAGAACTTTTCAGTATGTATCTTACATTCCAACATTTTGTTTAAAAAGAAAAGCTAAAGAATAAGATACCTAAAACATCATATCCTATCACAGAAGTGGAAAATATGAAAAATTCAAAAGTTCACAAACTACCAGCTTCTTAGTAAGAAACACACAGATAATCTACCAAATATAAATCATGTTTCTATCTTTTAAAAACTGCAGAAGGGCCCTTTAGTTAAGACGGAGGGGTCCGTTCACCATTCCATGGTGAAGGTATCTTGCTCTTGCTCTGTAAGCCCACCTTGCCCTTCCTCGATAAACTTCATTTCACACTTGCCTTAGTTTTTGGTGTGTCTGGTCATTCTTCGGCCAAGAGCACACCAAGAACAAAGATTATCAACCACCATCCGGTATCTCAAACCCGGATATTTTGGTGCGTGACTTGGATCCCTCTGTCTAGAGCTGTTCTGAGCTCGAGTGTCAGGCTCAAGAAAAAGAGCGGAGGAAGGCGGCTAGGCATGCCCCGTTAATGGCAGCATTGGAGCCCATATTCAGACCAACAGCCAAAGCCCTGACCAAAGAAAGGGATCTCCAGTGCCACATCTGCTGAGGGTAAAGGCATTGGGCCAAAAACTGCCCCCAAAAGGACAGGCTGCCCAAGGCTCCTTGCCATCAGTGCCATCAAACAGGTCACTGGACTGCACTCTGTCATCCCAGGAGGGGAGCTGGTCCCCACACTGGATCATGTTACTGCAATGAAGGAGACCGTTCCTATCAGCCCCAACAGATAACCATCACTGGACTGGAGCCAAAGGTAGCCCTCCTTGTGGCAACTTTTCCTTGCAGGACTGAAAATGCTGCTGAAGTTTTCCAAAGACTTCTGGAGGACATCATACCTCATTTTGGCCTTCTCCAGTCCTTTGCTTCAAAGGCCCCAGGGATACCTACCTGGATCCATCATTCTCAGGTGAAGCAATAGAAGAAACAAAACAAAACTCATTTGGCCCCCATGGATGAGGACTCTAAAAGAAGAGGCAAATACTCCTGTACTCCCTTGGAGAACCTCCGATACTTGTTCAAGCGGACTTCTCCTACTGTGTCTCCTTCAGATAAGTAGTACAAACCATTTACTCATGGGTGAGACACCTCTTGCTCTGGCAAACCAAACTGCACATACCATTAAGCCTCAACCTAACTTGATGGATATACCTGTTCACTCCCGTTTGTTAACAAATCAGGACAGGTTCAAGATAATACCAATGCCATCTATAATCTACTTCCAATCTCCAGACACTAGGCAAGACCTCTAGGCTCTGGTGGATGTCTTTGGTAATTTCCTTGGTCACTCCATTACTACTTTGCATCTTGGGAATTATAATATCAGAACGATCCTCATAAATATTCTAACTAAATTGATTTCATCCTGCCTAGAGGCCATGGAGCTACAAATAGTACTATATTCTCTACCAGCTTCAGTGCCTACCTCCTTACAACTACGACCACCTACTGAGGATATATACCAAAGTCCCCTGGAGAAACTCCCAGAGAATTGCAAGAGGCCACCCACGCTAATAGGAATCATTGCCCCGCTCAGCATGAAGTAGCCAAAAGAGTCGATGCCACTACCCAACGAGTTGGTCCTCTACAATAGACAGTGGGGAAACGTTAGGAAAAGAGCAAGGAACCTCTGAGACTCTCCAAGGGGACCGAAGTGGGTGCCTTGCCTTGGTGCTGCCTTTAGCAATTGCCCCATCTGGGAAGAAGGAAGAGGGCAGCCCCCAGGCAGCCCCCATCTAAGTGCTGCTCCACCTTAATCCTGCCCCTATGAAGAATGCCTTCCAATCTGCAAAAACATGCAGGAAATCCTCAGAGCACAGGCTAGGCACCCCAGGCACAATAGGATTTGGAAAGTGGCTTAGAGTAACCTAAAGCTAATTATCATTTCATTAACTATCCATCAAAATGGTTCCACGGTGACATCTGAACCACGGAGTGGGCCCAATCCAGACACTATAAAACAAGACTTCAGACCATAATCAGAGCCCTTTTGTTAAGACAGAGGGGTCCCTTCGAACATATCTTGCTCTTACTCTGTAAACCTGTCTCTTGCTCTTGCTCTGTAAACCCATCTTGTCCTTACTCAATAAACTTCATTTCACGCTTAAAAAAAAAAAATGTGCAGGAGAAGCATATATACAAAGAAATTTCAGTGCTAGGTTTCATTCACTTGAAACGTGACTCTACCTCCTCCCAAGACATTGAATCAATAGCACATGCATAACATTTTATACTAAACAAGAAAAAACCTATAAGCTTACAACTGGACACTACAACACTGTAAGTTGCAAAGCTCTTAGAATATAGACTTCTCAGTCGCACTTTCACGTATCTAATTGGCTAAGGAACATTTACACTTTAATGTCCACAGGTACCTCAAAATTCATCTTTTCCTCCAAAACTTTTCCCTTCTTATCACCAGCCTATTTAACAGTTATCACTATCTACCAGGTAACTCAAGACCGGAATCTGGTAAACTATTTAAATTTTATTTTTAAATAGAACAATGGGAAGCCTGTGACGATTTTAAGTAGAGGAAATCAATCTGGTTGCAGTATGGATTACAAGAGAGCCAAAATGGAAGCAAGAAGACCAGTAATGTTAATAAAGCTAACTGAACTAAGAGATGATGGTAGATTGGATGAGAGTGATAACAGTAAAGCTGACAAGAAATGGATGGATTCCACATAAATTCTGAAGGTAATATTTGACAAAATGTGACGACAGATCTCATGTTAAAAGAGAAGGAAAGAGGGTGTCATGATGAATACCAGGTTTCTGGCTTGAACAACTATATAAGATGACAGTATGATATTCCAAGAAGAGAATACTAAAAATAGAGGAAACAGAGGCAGCAAGTGGTCATGGGGATATTAATAATTCAATTTTGGACATACTTTGTTTTGAGGTATCTGAGAGACAGAGAAATGAAAATGTAAACTATGCATTGGATATTTAATTCTGAACCTTCAGGAAGTTTGGACTAGAAATACAAACATGGCCAACAACAACACATAGAAGGTACTTAAATCCATGGGAAAAAAATGAAATTACATCAGGATAGAGTTTACAGAAAGAAATTAGGGAATGACCAATGAGAACACCAACATTAAGAAACCACTGCAAAAAAAGAAGTGAGAAAATTACTTCTCTTTCCTTCTCTCTTCATAAAAAAAAGAAAAAAACTTACTTGAAGATCAACTTCTCTGTGAAGTCTTCAACTCCCAAACAAAAGTTGTCATTTTCCCACCTACACTTTTTTTAGTTCTCTAGTTATACTACTGCTCTTACATGCTACCTTATAATGATTTACTTAAATGCCTAGTTCAACACTATATATTGCCTCCTTGAGAAATGCTTTGGTCTTTTTTTGCATTCACTGAACCTAACATATCATCTAGCACATAGAAATCACTTCTTGAAATATGAAAAATTAACAAAAAAATTATGAACCTATTTTTACTACCTGAAAAGGTAGTATATATTAAAAAGTAAAATAAATACAACATTGCACATTGATATGAAATTTAATAATTTCATATCAAATTATGAATTTTTTAAAAATATCATCTATTTCCTAACAAAATAAAATAGAAAACATAATAATAAAGTACATAATAAAATAATACAGCCTATATATCTATAGTCTCTGGAGGATTTTTTTCTACTTTTCTACTTGATACAACAAACTCTTTTAAAGATACATAAAAAGATACAAAAAAAGATACATAAAACAATCAAAATATATTTAATACAGAAAAGGAATGTTTATTCTTTTTGACAACTTAATGTAATATGAACTGTGATATATCAAAATTTAAATATTTGGTACATATAAGAACTAATTGTATTTGGTTATGCAAAGTATCTTCAATTAGTTGTACAAAGAAAGGATTAAAAATGGCAAATATCTAAAATTTTAAAATGACATCGAAATTAAACCATTCCCTAAAGTACTAGGAGGTAAATAATATTATATTATTTACAGAGTACAGCCAACCAAAGATCAGCTGATTCTGAAGAAGCCTTTGTTTCAACTGTTCAAGGAAATGCAAACATAAAAGCAAAGAAGCCAATACCTTTGCCACTGGTGTTCTCCATTGTATAGAGGTAATCCATGTAAAAAGCCCCAAACCTTTGCATTCCAGCAATTTCAGTGTATGTCTCCTGCCAACAAAGCAATGCAAACAGAACAAACATTGCATAAAAGAAATATCCAAGTTAAAACCTGATAGGTCAGACACATATCCTTACATAGAATGTATATTAACAAAAAGGATTACCAAAACAAAGGAACAGAGGTTGTCCAAAGAATTTACTTCTAAGAAACATAATGCTACCTCTCCCATAGACCACACAAAAAGACATCCATAATTTTACTAGACATTTTGACTTTACTAATAATGTCTAGTCAATAAATACCTATAATGTAGGAGATAATATACTCCTGACCTTTATCGCTATCACAAAACCGTCCAATGATGTAAACTCTCAAATAGAGTTAATCCTTAAATACTTCAGTACATTTATCTGAAATAGTTCAAATGCTAAAAATGTTTTATAAATAAAGGTTTTATAAATTTATAAATTTAATGCAGGTCAACATTAAATTCTTCTAACTATGAAAGTAAAAATGAAATGGTTAAAAATTATTTATTCTATTGCACTGATCTACAGGTAACTTTTTTGAATTTAACTTATTTCATAAATATACTAATATCCCATAAATATATTAATATAATCCTACATGAGAAATTCAAACAATACTAAAAAGTATACACAATAAAAAGCTAAACTCCTCCTTTCTTCCCATATATCCCACACTCTAAAACTAAGAAAAAATTAACAGAGCTAATTTGACATGTTTCCTCCATGACTATTTCAAAAGTAGGGCATGGAAAAACAAAATATGGCTAGACAACATAAAAGTAAAGACCTCTGTGCATTCCTCAAACTTTTCTAGTTGTACAAGCTAGACAAAAATATTCTAAATGTTTCAAAAAACAATCAGCATTCAGAAGACATCATTTGAAAAGAAAGAGGCAATCACAAGTATTCACACAATGTGTTCAATGAAACACAGCCCAGATTTGGCTCAAATATATATTCTCTGACCTTATGATGAGCTGTATCCAGGATAAATTCTGCACGAGTACCATTATTTTCTGGGCTTCGGTAATCAAACAATGAATTTGTAAGGTACGTCAAACCTTTTGTACTCAAGTTTTCACCACAGATGAAGAAACAGGCTTCCTGAAAACAAAAGCCAAAATTTATGAACAGCAGGAAAAATCATTAGACTGTTAAAGAAAGTAAAACCTTGATTTTACAACACCCCTTCACTGGTCAATAGAAATCACTAAAACTTGAGGTCCTATAAAAAGATAAGGAATGCTATCTCCATTTTCATTGCCTATTTTGGCAAAGAACATTTTAACAAACCAAAAAGGAACTCCAAGTAGCTCCCATAAACAAAAAGAAGAAACACATATGAATTCGAAAGTAGTTGGAACTATTTTCCAGGTGTTAAGTGCTACTAACTTTCTAGATTCCCCTGAGCTCTATAATTTCTTGCAGGGGAAATGCAGGAGGAAATAGTAAAGCTTCTCTCTGAAGCCAGAGATATATGTAGTCTAACAGATTTTACATAGTTAAACACTTTAATAAGCACTTCATTATCCCTGCATCCTATCCAAAAAGGGGGAAAATGGGACATTTTGACTTACGGCTTCACTTCTATTCATATTCTCTTCAAAATCTTTAACACCCATAATTCCTTTAAGGCACATGGCTCTGCAACCTACAAATCCAATCTGGCAATCAAAGAAAGGCTCTCCCATCATAAGGGCCTGTAAGAGGAAAAGAAACATTAGAACTAAGAACTTGAATAAAAATGTTAGAGGCTTTCTTGTATAATTTCTAAATTAGTCAAACATCTTCAGGGCTATAGCCTTTCCAAATTTATTCTCCTTAGAGCAAAAACTCTATTAAAATAAGAAACATGTTACTTGTCTATCCTCAAACCTATATTTCATAAACATAAATGTATACATACATATCCACACATACGCGTAAGCACATACAAGTTAAATGAAAAAATGAAAGAATCAATGTTGCACATTACTGTAAAATCTTTGCTTAAGGAATAATTATTTTAACTTCTACCAATGAATATTGGGATAGAAATATAAAACTATAAACAAATATTTTCAAATATACTACTTATGATAAAAAAACTATATTTATAAAATATTAACTTAACCAAAGATTTTAAAAATATATGTTCAATGTTAAAAGATTACCTCCACTGTAGTTCCTTCTTGTTCCCAACACAATATTTCTTTAGATTTTACTTTCTGTGGGCTATAATAACTACTCTCAGCTTGCATTTCTGTGAGCTAAGAAATATAAAAATATTAAGTAAATCAAAATCAGTATTAAATGGCAATAAACCAACATTATTATGATGAATTGATGAAAACAAGCCAATTTTAAGATGCAGGAAATTTAATTATTAAGTAGGAAAACAGGTGCAACAAAAACAGCTGTAACAGATTATCCATGGTATAAAGGTTCAATATGCTAGTCTAAACTTAGAGAAAATGCAAAATACCACTTTTTTAACTCCCTCTTAATATTGCTTTTAAAAGTAAAAAGTGCAATAACAGTCCTATACTCATAAACCGTTCATATATATTGCCAAAAATTTGCATCTTATAACCTCAATTCATTTTATATTCACTAATATATTCAATGTGTTTCATTTCAATCATTTTCAAGACTTCTCACTATTTCTAATAAAAAAGAAAGTTGTGAAGAAATGCAAATAGATTGAGGAAAACTCTAGTTCCTGTAAGAAAGGTATAATCACCAATATTTATTTTCGAAATATTTCTCCTACTCTTATAGCCTAATTCAGTCATGGAACAAATACTTATTTGACTGCCAGCTAGCTCATTTTATTCCACTTTGCTCTACTGCAGTTTGCAGATCTTGCTTTTTGTTCTTTTTTTTACAAAGTGAAGGTCTGTGGAAACCCTGCATTAATCTACCAGCACATTTGCCTAACAACACATGCTAACTTCATGTCTCTGGGTCACATTTTAGTATTTCTCATAATATCTCAAAATTTTTCATTACTATTATATCTATTATGGTGATCGGTGAACCGTAACCTTTGATGTTACTATTGAAATTATTTTGAGGCACCATGGACCAAACCTATATATGATAGAAAACTTAATTGATAAAGGTGTGTTCTGAATGCTCCAACATTTATGGCCATTCCCCTGTCTCTCTGCCTTCTCCTGTGACCTCCCTATTCCATGAGACACAAGAATACTGAACCTAAGCCAATTAATAATGCCATATGGGGTTATTAATGATCTCTAAGTCACATGGTCTCTACGTATTCAAGTGAAAGGAAGAGTTGCACATGTCACTTTAAATCAAAAGCTAGAAATAATTAAGCTTAGTGAGAAAGGCATGTCAAAAGTTGAGATACACCAAAAGTCAGCCCTCTGTGCCAAACGGCTAGCCAAGTTGTGAATGCAAAGGAAAAGCTCTTAAAGCAAATTAAAAGCGTTACTCTACTAAACACAGGAATGATAAGAATGCAAAACAGCCTTATTTCTAGTATAAAGTTTTACTGGTCTGAATAGAAGATCAAATCAGCCACAACATCCCCTTAAATCCAGAGCTAGGTCCCAACTATCTTCAATTCTATAAAGGCTGAGAGGCCAGAAATCTGGAGAAAAAAAGATTGAAGCTAAGAGAGTGGTTGGTTCATGAGGTTTAACGGAAGATGTCTCCATAACATACAAGTACAAAATGAGGCAGCAAATGCTGATGTAGAATCTGCAGCAAGTTATCCAGAAGATCTGGCTGAGATCACTGATGAAGATGGCTACACTAAACAGATTTTCAATGTAGAACAAATAACCTTCCATTGTAAAAAGATGCCATCTAGCCCTTTCATAGCTAGAGAAGAGAAGTCAACGCCCAGCTGGCTTCAAAGCTTCAAAGGACAGGCTGACTCTCTTGTTTAGGGTTAATGCAGCTGGTGACTTTAAATGTAAGCCAAAGCTGATTTACCATTCTGAAAATCCTAGAGCCCTTAAGAATTATGCTAAATCTACTCTGCCTATGCTCTAGAAATGGGAACAACAAAGCCTGGATGACAGCACATCTGTTTACAGCATGATTTACTGAATACTGTAAGCCCACTGTGGAGACCTACTGCTCAGAAAAGAAGATTCTGTTCAAAATATCAGTGCTCACCGACAATGCACCTGGACGCCCAGGAGCTCTGATGGAGATATACAAGGAAATGAATGTTACTGTCATGCCTGTTACACACATTCAGACTGCAGCCCATGGATCAAGGAGTAATTTTTGACTTTCAAGTCTTATTATTCTAAATAAATATATTCCATAAGGCTATAGCAATCATAGTGATTCCCTTGATGAATCTGGGCAAAGTAAATAGAAAACCTTCTGGAAAGGATTCACCATTGTAGAGGCCATTTAAAAATGTGTGCTTCATGGGAGGTGATAAAAATATCCATATAAACAACAATTTGGAAGAAGTTGATTCTAACCCTCATAGATGACTTTGGAGGGGATCAAGTGACTGCAGATGTAAAGGAAATAGCATAGAACTGAAATTAGAAGTAGAGCCTAGGCCGGGCATGGTGGCTCACTCCTGTAATCCTAGCACTCTGGGAGGCCGAGGCAGGCAGATTGCTCGAGGTCAGGAGTTCGAAACCAGCATGAGCAAGAGCGAGACCCTGTCTCTACTATAAATAGAAAGAAATTAATTGGCCAACTAATATATATAGAAAAAATTAGCCGGGCATGGTGGTGCATGCCTGTAGTCCCAGCTACTTGGGAGGCTGAGGCAGCAGGATTGCTTGAGCCCAGAAGTTTGAGGTTGCTGCGAGCTAGGCTGACGCCATGGCACTCACTCTAGCCTGGGCAACAAAGCAAGACTCTGCCTCAAAAAAAAAAAAAACTGGAATGGATGAGGAATTACTTCTTATGGACGAGCAAGGAAAGTGGTTTCTTAAGATGGATTCTAGTCCTGGTGAAGATACTATGAACACTGTTGAAAGGACAATAAAGGATTTAGAATATTCCATAAACTTAGTTGATAAAGCAGCAGTAGGGTTTGAGAAGACTGACATCAATTTTGATAGAAGTTCAACTGGGTAAAATGCTATCAAATAGCAACCCATGCTATAGAGAGATCTTTTGTAGGAAAAAAGAGGCAATTGGTGAGGCAAACTTCATTGCTGTCTTATTTTAAGAGATTACCATTGCTACCCCAACCTTCAGTAACCACCACCCTGATCAGCCATGAGCCATCTGCATTGACGAGACCAAACCCTCCATCAGCAAAAAGATTATGACTTGCTAAAGGTTCAGATGATCATTAGCATTTTTTTAGCAATAAAGTACTTTTTAATTAAGGTATATACATTTTGTAGACATAATGTTATTGTACATTTAACAGACTACAAGATAGTGTAAACATAATTTTGATATCTACTGGGAAACAAAAATGTGCATGACTCACTTTATTATAATATTTGTTTTACTACAGTGGTCTGGAAATGAACCCACAATACCTCCAAGATATGCCTGTATTGATCTAGATACTGACACAAGAAAAAAAATTCTTGCTCTCCTGAAGCTTACAATATATTATTTACATGTTTCAAACATTAACTAATATAAATTATCTTAAAAGGCATTATCCTAAATGCAATGTGGTATCCTAGTTTGGATCGTGGTACAGAAAAAAGATATAATTCAATTACAGTTTAAAATTTAATACTAATGCATTAATGTAGGCTTCTAAGTTTTGGCAAATATACAAGGATAACATAACAATGGGGAAACTGTGTAGGAATTATAAGTTAACTCTGTGCTATCTTTTCCATAATTCTAAATTTATTACAAAATAAAAAGGTTATTTTTTTAAAAGGTCTGTGTTTGTCTCTGCTTTAGTAACCCTTATTCTTTCTTATGCAATGAATGTGTTCTTCAAATTTAAATGCAAAGTGAAAGTGTGCATTTGTAAAAAAAAAAAAAAAAAAAACCACTGTTTAACTTAGGACAGCCAAATAAGTGATGAACTGAAAACTTATAATTTTAAGCACAATAACTCGTTTATATTGACTATCAACAAATCATTTTCATTTTTATCATAAATCTTTTTATGTATTATATTTTTCATGTAATATAGGCCCCTATTCCTTGGATGTTTCTAGTTCTAATATACAATGTAGCTGTTTAAAAGTACAATACTGAAACCTAAAGTGCTTAAGTAAAACTGAATTGTTTAAACTTGATCACCCTTAATCTGTCTACAACTACTGTAAAGGAAAAGCAATTAACTGATTAAAAGGATTCAAACATTACAAGAACAATTTTAAACATTATTAGAAAAATGCTAGATTTAATTTGGCATGATTTTGCTGGACTGATATCAACTGTTAAAAATGCTAACATAGAAACATGATCTTATTTTCTGACCAAAATGTGAATCACAAATTAATTCCATACATTCTTCAAATACAAGCTGAACAAGGAATTCTAATGTTTCCTAAGTATCAACATAATTCCCTTAGCAAAACCTTTGAGAAACACAAATGTTTCAAAATTCTAAAAAGATATATTGACTAATTTCAAATACTGCTAAAAAATTATATAAAATTTTGTATGTAAATGCCTGTTCTGATGGACTCAGTTGAATACAATTCATCAACAATTAAGTGAGGAGAAATGTACCAGAAATAATTTGAAGTTTAAAAGTAAACAAGCAAAAATGACCAAAGAGTACCCAGTAATTAAAACTAGTAATACTTGAGTTCCCTCACAAACCTATATTAAAAAAATAAGGGCTTTATGATGATCACTTTAAACTGACAATATATCTAACATTAGTTGGCAACAGTTGCCTTTTTGTATTTGTTAAATATTTTACTGTTTAATCTATTTTATTTTGAAGACTGATCCAAATTCCTTTAACTTGATGAGAGCAAAATTGAAGAATTCAACTACAAAATGATTTTCCAAGAATTCACAAATAATAAATCTTGGTGTTAAAGTAGCACAATAAGTTAAAAATATATCCATTTTTATCATTTTAAGCCAAACTTTTGAAAAACTTTAAAAATTTAAAAAAATTTAAATCAAACCATGACATAAAGTTTTGTTGAAACTTACTGTTTTTTTTTAAGCTTATCTCACATTAGAAAATATTGAATGATTTTAATTAGAAAAGTCTTTAGCCAGGCAGGGTGGCTAACAATCCTAGCACTTTGGGAGGCTGAGGCAGGAAGACTACTTGAGACCAGGAATCCGAGACCAATTTGAGCAAGAGCAAGACCTCATCTCTACAAAAAATAGAAAAATAAACCAGGTGTGGTGCCGTGAGCCTGTAGTCCCAGCTACTGGGAATTCCGGCTGAGGCAGGAGGATCACTTGAACCCAGGAGGTTGAGGTTGCAGTGAGCTGTGATTACATCACTGCACTCTAGCCAGGGTAACAAAGTCAGAAACTATCTCAGAAACAACAAAAACAAACAAACAAAACAACTTATTTGCCACCTGCTGTACTTACAAAGTGTACAGCTTTACCACTGATAAGTATTTAAACAATCCAAGCTAAATTAAAAACCACGAGAGCAGAAACTGCTATATTTCCACAATCTAATATGTTGCCTGAAATAATACTTGTAATACTACTTCACAGGTTTTGCTCCAGATTTCACATGGGTTTATATTCCTCACTAAATGAACACCTGAAAGAAAAAACCAATAAGGACAAACTTGGAGAGAAAACAAAACCTGAAAGAGGAATCGATATAAATTTTTAGAAAATAGAAAGCAGATGAAATGACACATGGAAAACAAATGGGTGGGTACATGGATGAATGGATGAATATATTCATTCAACAAGTAAATATTTGTTGAAAACATACCAGGCAATTTCTAAGTGCTGAAGATAGAGAGTACCTTTTGAAAATAACCACTTAATGAGTTTTAGTGTAATATCAAAAAAGAATATGCACAATTTTCTGCAAAAGCTATTAACATACTACTCCTTTTACAAAGTGAGTCCAAACATTGTTCATATAGATCAATCAAAACATTTCCTAACAGGCAAAATAAAAAAGCAGATATGAGGAGCCAGCTGTTTTCACCTAAGCCAGACATTAAAGATGTTTACAAAAACACAAAACAATGTCATATCACTATTTAAATTTTTTAAATATAGCTATTTTACTATAAAAATCATGCTTATTTTATAATTTATTATTTTAAAATAAATATATTTTTTAATTTTTTAAATTTCAGAGTATTACAGGGGTCCAAATGCTTTGATTATATGTATTACCATTGTAACAACTGACAAGTGTTCCCATCCTCCAGAGAGCATAAATCACATCTATTAGGTGTGGATTTACCCATGTCCCCTCCCGCCTACAACCTATCCAACATCCTATGTCACTTCCCACATATGCACATTAGTGTTGATCCATTAGTGCCAATTTCATGGTAAGTGCATGTGGTGTTTGTTTTTCCCTTCTTGTGATATTTCACTTAGAAAAATGTGCTCCAGCTCCATCCAGGATAATACAATAGGTAGCTCATCATTTTTTAAGGCTGACTAGTACTCCATGGTATACATATACCACATTGCTAATCCACTCATGTATTGATGAGCACTTGCATTGTTTCCACATCTTTGCAATTGTGAATCGTGCTGCTACACACACTCTAGTGTAAGTATCTTTTTAAAGAATGTCCTTTTTCCTGTGGGCAGATACCCAGTAGTGCGATTGCTGTATCCAATGATAGTTCTACTTTTAGTTCTTTGAGATCTCTCCACCATTTTCCATAGAGGTTGTACTAGTTGGCAGTCCCACCAGCAGTGTACAAGTATTCCTATCTCTCTGCATCCACACCACCATTTGTTGTTTGGGGACTTTCTGATAAAAGCCATTCTCACTGGAGTTAAGTGATATCTCATTGTGGTTTTGATTTGCATTTGCCTGATGATTAGAGATGTTGAGTATTTTTTCTTATGTTTGTGGGCCATTAGTCTATCTTCTTTTTTAAAGTTTCTGTTCCAGTCCTTTGCCCATTTTTTTTAATTCTGCATATTATGGGGGTACAAATGTTTAGGTTACATATGTTGCTCTTGCCCGCCCCCATCCTAAGTCAGAGCTTCAAGCACGTCCATCCCCCAGACAGTGTACATTGCATTCATTATGTATATACCCATCCCTTCCTCCCCACTCCCATCTGCCCGATGTCCGATAAATGTTATTCCTATATGTGCACTTAGGTGTTGATCAGCGAAACCAATTTCATGGTGAGTACATGTGGTGCTTATTTTTCCATCCTTGTGATACTTCACTTAGTAGAATGGGCTCTAGTTCTAGCCATGTTAACAGAACAGGTTTAGTTCACCATTTTTCTTTTATGGCTGAGTAGAACCCCATGGTATACAAATACCACATTTTGTTAATCCACTCATGTATTAATGGGCACTCATGTATTAATGGGTTGTTTCCACATCTTTGCAATTGTGACTTCTGCTGCTATAAACACTCTAGTGCAGGTGTCTTTTTTATAGAATGTCTTTTTCCCTTTTGGGTAGATACCCAGTGGTGGGATTGCTGGATCAAATGATAGTTCTACTTTTAGTTATTTGAGGTATCTCCATTGCTACTTTCCATAGAGGTTGTACTAGTTTGCCAGTCCCACCAGCAGCATATGAATGTTCCTGTCTCTCTGCATCCACGCCAACATTTGTTGTTTGCGACTTTTTGATAAAAGCCATTCT
>VSMD01120104.1:0-13333 GCA_008750895.1 Mirza zaza
CTATATATATTAGTTGGCCAATTAATTTCTTTCTATTTTTTTATAGTAGAGACGGGGTCTCGCTCAGGCTGGTTTTGAACTCCTGACCTTGAGCAATCCGCCCGCCTCGGCCTCCCAGAGTGCTAGGATTACAGGCGTGAGCCACCGAGCCCGGCCTAGCACCTCTTGTATTATCCTGGAGAGAGCTGGAGCCCACTCTACTAAATGAAGTATCCCAAGAATGGAAAAACAAGCACCGCATATACTCACCATCAAATTGGTATTAACTGATCAACCCTTATGTGCACATATAGTAGTAACATTCATCAGGTTTGGGGGGGGGTTGGGAGCGGGGAGGAGGAGATGAGTATTTTCACACCTAATGGATGCGGTGTGCACCGTCTGGGGGACGGACACGCTTGAAGCTCTGACCAGGGTGGGGCAAAGGCAATACATGTAACCTAAACATTTGCAGCCCCGTAATATGCTGAAATAAAAAAATAAAATGTATTAAGTGAAAATGAAAAAAAAAATAATTACAGACTGCTTTTAAGTTAACAATTGCAATCACAGGGATGAATTTCTGAGCCTATGTCACCAATGCGTGTCTGCAAAGAACAGGAATGACACCCATTCTGGTGCCGAGTCCACCGAGTTAGCTTCCTATGAATTTGGTCGTCAACCAAAGTCAAGATTGCTGGGACGTTACAACAAGGAGACTATACATACCCACAGTTACTACTAACAGGGAA
The DNA here is from genome assembly GCA_008750895.1 of Mirza zaza. Classification (NCBI taxonomy): domain Eukaryota; kingdom Metazoa; phylum Chordata; class Mammalia; order Primates; family Cheirogaleidae; genus Mirza; species Mirza zaza. Next base: position 732 of record VSMD01120104.1, read on the forward strand.
AGGCATGGATTCAAAACCAGGAGAAGGAGCAAACTTGGGCGGCGCATTCGCCTTCTCCTATTCTTGACTCATTCGGGCTGCTGTCGTTGCCCCGGGATACCAGGAGACGCCGTGTCCTGCGTCCTGCGCGTCCTGTATCTATGGAGACGACAATATGGCGGCGGTGTGCGTGTTGAGCGTTGGTCCCAGGGTCCCAGGGAGCGGCGCGCGCGTGGCCGGGGAAGGTATCTGTCCCGGGAGACCGCCTCCTCCGGGAAGTGGTGGCCGTGGGGTCCCCTCCAAGCCCTTCAGAGAGCCTCGTGGGACTGAGATTGGGGCGAGATCAATCAGACTAAGGATCCCGAAGAGAAAGGAAGAACAACTTAAGTATATTTTGTCCCCCTTCATTTTACCTATTAATTCCTCCCCCGTTTCTACACAACGATCATTTTTTTCCACTTGGGAAAAATTACCATCTTGGGAATTTTTAGGTCAGAAATCAGGTGAATAAAGGAAGCTGATGATATATATTTTTTAAAGTCTTCGAGGTTAGAAAATTCGATTTAAAACAAAACAGAACAAAAAAACCTCGCTTGCCCAAATCTCTTCACAATGATTGCAGATGTGTGAGCCTTTTGGAAGAGTAGTGCAGGCTGGTGTGGAAATTTTGATTGTTAATTATAGTTTGTTACTGTTAATTGTTAATTATAAGACCGTTAATTATAGGTTTGTTCAGTGCTTTTTCCAATCCCCTATTTCATTCAAGCTTCACATCAACTTTGTGAAGTAGTCAGGATAACCCTTGTTCTACAGGCAAGGGGATGGAGGTTCTGGGAGAAGGAGAAACTTGTTTCCCCAGAGCAAGTCAGAGGAGATGCTGGCACCCAGCTTCCTGTGCCCTGGGCCCCGTGTTCATGCCCTTAAGCCCTTTGACCTGGGCTGGAGCAGTTTTCTACACATTATCCCAGAGAGTACAGAGAAGAGACTAGAGATAGTTTCATGTGTTGAGTGAAGACTTTTTCAGAGCCCTGAGGCAGGAGCTGTCTATAAAATCCCCTGAGGTCAGAGACATTAATGAGTCAGGGCAGGACTGCGAGGCCTTCCAGTGGCCGAAACATAATGGGCTCTCCTCCTTGTCTCCCCAGCTTGTGATTCTTAGATTCCATCTGAACGTCCACTTCAAAACTGAAGGTAGGAGCCTTGCCTGCCTTGTCCGGTGCCTAGAACAGTACTTGATACATACATGGTAGGCACTCAGTACATGCTTTGTGAATGAATGAATGAGTGAATCTAGATAGTTCCAGAGGGTTTGGAGACATTGCCAACCAGGGAAAATGGAATCACAGAATCTTTCATGTTGGATGGATGAGAGGGGATGAGAGAGTCTGCTGCAAGTGTATAAACTTTTAAAGGGTGATCACAAAATTTTTTACTAAATCTGAATATGCTATATTAAGGACCTGAGCCTTAATATAACTTGAAACTTGAAAACAGAAAACTTGAAAACTATAAACTTGAAAACAGAAAACTTTAAGGCCAAATAAAAGGCAAATCACATGTAATCATAAACTATTGTATAGATTACAATATCTGTAAAGTCCTGACAATGCTGCTTGGCCTCAGTTCTCAATAAACATCAGTAGAAGTTATTATTTTTGAGATTGTTATATTCAAAGAACTGGGGAAGGATACTGAGTAGTCTGAAAAATATACATATATTCAAAAAAGGTATTAGAATGATGCTGTCCAATGTGGTAGCCACTAGCATATGTAGCTATTGAGCACTTGAAATATGGGTGGTCCAAATTGAGATGTTCTATAAGTATAAAATGCACACAAGATTTGAAAGACTTTGTACAAAAAAAGGTAAAATAACAATAATTTGCATATTAAATTATAGCATTTTTCGTATAATTTCACCTTTTTATACTAGAAATGTTTTTTTTTTCAGAGACAAGGTCTCACTATGCCACCCAGGCAGGAGTGTAGTAGTACAATCATAGCTCACTGTAGCCTCAAACTCCTGGGCTCAAGCAGTCCTTCCATCTTAGCCTCCCTAGTAGCTGGGACTACAGGCCCAAGCCACCATGCCCAGATAATTTTTCAAAAATTTTTTGTAGAGATAGGATCTCATTGTGTTGCCTATGCTGGTCTTAAACCAAGCAATTTTTGTACCTCAACCTTCCAAAGTGCTGGGATTACAGGTGTGAGCCACTGTGGTTGGCAGAAAATTTTAAATTTTTAAATTACATATGTGGCTTGCATTATATTTTGGAGGGTAGTGCCATGTTCAGTGATCTTATGAATGATAGGTGCATATCCAATGTAAAGGGATATTATAGCTGAACCTTTCAAAATCGATCATCGTAGAGTCTTCCACACGTGCCTGAGCAGGGCTGACCTTAGTTTTGGTGTATTGAGTGTAAAGATTGCTATCGTCTTATGTAGGTTACAAAGTCACACTTAGGTGTGTGCGCTAAAGGATCCAGCTGAAGGAAGAGCGGATTTGAAGGGATGAAGCCAGAGCCAGTCTGAGACACTTTGTGTCTCTTAGAGCAAAGCCAAGCACCCTTTTGAGCCTTCTAAAAATATATTTCTTTTTAATGTGACGGGGTGGGAGATTGTGAGGGGGTGCTCAGTTTCCTTATTTTTTATTGTTGAAAGAGTCTCACTCTGTCACTCTGGGTAGAGTGCAGTAGCATCATTGAAGCTCACAGCAACCTCCAACTTCTGGGCTCAAGTGATCCTCCTGCCTCAGCCTCTCAGGTATCTGGGACTACAGGCATGCACCACCATGCTCAGTGGAGTTTTTTTTTTTTTCTTTTTGGTAGAGACAGTGTCTCACTCTTGCTCAGGATGGTCTAGAACTCCTGAGCTGAAGCAATTCTCCCGCTTTGGCCACACAGAGTGCTAGGATTACTGGCGTGAACCACTGCACCCAGCCCCTTTTGAGCCTTTGGTGAAAGCTGTGGATGGTATTCCTGAAAAACAGACGTGTACATATATATATGTCACCTTGCATATAATTTGCACATAATATTTGCATATGCACCACTTATGTTTGCATGTAATTTGAGGGGCGTTTCATCTGGGGATCCCTCTGCTCTAGACTGATTCATTTATCCTTTGATTGATCTGTTATTTTAGTGAATAAATACCTTGACCCTGGGCTGCAGGTTGTGCACTGGTAGAGGAAACGCAGGAGACTAAGAAGCGGCCAGGCTCCTTTGCCTCTCCTTTCCCCCTCACTCCTCCTCTCACAGGAGGCAAGGCACGTTCAGAGGAAACGAGTGCAGAGCGAAAGGGAGATAAAGGTAAGTATGTGCCTCCATGACACGCACTGGGAACTTGCTGAGAAATGCCAAGTGTGGCTGTGGAGGGGCATGGCTGGGTGGACCTTATCCCCAAGTCCCTCTTTCAAGTGTCTTTCCTGAATAGCGAGTCCCTGGATCTTGTGTCTATTCTCATTCTTCATGATGCTGCCTCACACCTGTTGCTAGAGCTGGCAAGCATGTCTCTTTCATGACAGTGACAGCCACAGTGTGTCTCCTCCATAGGCCTCTCTTTCTCACGTTCCTCCTATCTCCCCTCTTCTCTCTCCCCAGATCCAGACTCACACCTGGACCTGGAAGGAACTCCTGGTTTAGCAAGAGTGCTCCCTGGAGCACCATCAGGTTCCCAATGCTCACCCAGGCCCCAAGCCCCGTCATGCGGCACACGGACAGTGTGGACTACACCATGAACTCTGGTGGATCCCGCCTGAGTACCAGCACAGTGGGCATGGTCACCGTCAACAGCAGCAGTGCAGCCAGGAGTGCCTGCAGCAGCATCAGTGCTCGGGTGGGGACACAGCTAGGGTGTGCGGAGCATGGGGTGGCAGAATAGTGGGGTGAAAGCGTCAGCAGAGGCCCTGACTCTGCCCTGTACACCCCAGCACTATCCGCTGTGTAAACAGGACAGCAACGCACTGGAGTGCTGGGAGCAGTGGGTGCAGTGGGAGGCCATGGGCAAGAGAGCTCCGGGGAAGAGCGAGTTCTCTCTTCCCTCACAAAGCTCTTCTGGCCTTGACCCCTAGGACTTTGTGTGTGACTGATGTGTGGGTGTTGTTTACTTCTGGCAACTTTTGTGGTTCTCTCTGTGGTGCAGCCATCCAGGGGTGTGGCTATGGGGTATGACTTTGTGTTCCACGCAGCGCGTGTCTATGTTGTGGGTGGGTGGCGTGCGTCTCCTGAGATGTGATGGTGGTTGTCCTGCCTCCATGTGGCCTGAGGGCCGTGTGTTGGGAGACATCTTGCCCCTCCATTCTGGGCCTGTTTGCTCTCAGATTCACTCACGTCGCTTCCCTGCTCTGCTCTGCGCTGACCTGACGGGAGATTGGAAGGTGGGAGGAAGGGGGAGCCAGGGCACTTCTCTTCCGCTCTCTCTGCTTTTGACAGTGGCTCTGTTCGCAGCTGCATCTCCCCTGTGGCTCCAGTTCCCACCAGACATGCTGCCGGCTCTAAGAAGCCCACCACGTCCCCTAACGTAGGTGTGGTGGCAGCTTCGTGATGTTCTAACTCCTGGGCTCCTTCACTGTCCCTGATCGTGCATTGAATTCCCTGTTTTATGACCCAGAGTGGCTTCTGTTTTCCTGATTGGACCCTGACTGATCCCCAGCTGGTATTTATAGTAAATTACCACCCCCACCCCTCGTCACCGTCCTCCATGGGCACCTTGGGAAAGAAAGTACCATGCTGGCCACCCATGTGCTGTGTAATGTTGAAAATGAGAACGTAAGCTCTAAGGGAGAAGGGGTTTGTCAGCTTTGTTCACCATTGTAGCCCCATCCCCTAGCACAGTGTTTGGTGCATAAATAGGAGTTAACAAGTGTTTGTTGAACGGGTGACTACATCCTTCCTCATGCTATGCAGCAATATAAAGGTCATACTTGATCAAAGATAAATGAAAATGCCAATGAGTTGAGCATTCATAGCAGTGACTGTGGTAGGAAGAGAGCCAGGTCATTCTTCCTCCACCTTATCTTCCCCCCGGGGCCGGGGTCTCCATTCCCCTTCCTCCCCACATAGCTGGGGTTATGGATCAGCTTATGGAAGGATTGTCCACTATAGACAAGGAGACACTGGCACATGGCATCGCTGGCATCACCAGGAGCATCCTTTGGAGAGGCCCCAGCAGGCAGGGCATGGGTGGAGGTTGATTGCAGGCATATCGGCTCCTTCCTTTGCTCCACCAGCCAGTTGAGGGATGGGACAGGGGATGGCGGAGTGTCCCTGTGGTCTGCAAAAGTGTCTGGGATAGACTGCTCCAGCTAAGAGAGGCCTCTGTAGTAAGGGCAGGATGGGGAGGGGGAGGAGGGAGGATGTGAGGGAGGTATCTGAGTGTGCTCTGAGGAACAGAGCAGACAGCCACCACCGCGTTTATGTGTGGGATGGAATGGCTGGGTGGGGTGTCCAGGGAAGGTGTTAAGGGCCGGGGCTCTAGTTGGAAAGTTGTCCTAGCAACCTCACTTTCCCTCTCCAGGCAATTGCCAGGGGTGGGGGTGGTTTCATTTATTGCCTCCTGGAGATGGGGAGATCTTTGCCTGTCCTCTGGGTCTTTGCATCCGATCCCACTAATGTCTTTTCTTCTTCCCCTTCCCCCTGCCACCTGAGCAGCCAGCCAGCTCCACAGACATGCAAATATGCTCCCCAAAGAAGCAGGACACAGTGAAGAAAAGGGTCATCTGGGGCATTGAGGTGACCGAGGAGCTGCATTGGAAAGGATGGGAGCTAGGAAAGGAGACCACGAGGAACCTGGTTCTGAAAAATCTATCCTTGAAAATCCAGAAGATGACATACAGGTACCAGTATGAGGACCAGGGACCCAACCCCCAAACCCCCAACCCCCCAAAGCAGGCTCTCTTTCAAAAAATCCTTTAGGCCAGGTGCAGTGGCTCATGCCTATAATCCCAGCACTTTGGGAGGTGAGACAATCACTTGAGGCCAGGAGTTCAAGGCCAGTCTGGGCAACATAGTGAGACCCCCATCTCTACAAAAAAATTTAAAAATAATAAAAAATAAAAAAACTTTTAGTATGTCATATAAAAGCACATGAGTGTTTAAAACATGTGCAGTTTGAAGAATTCTAGAAAGTAGAACCCATGTAACCAGATTAAATCATGGAATAATGATGGTGTCTGATGCTCACCTTCCCCCATTGTGTGTATCTCCCCTATGAGAACACCCTCCCTACACAGGAAGATAACCACTATCCTGAACTTTATGGTAATGATTTTCTTGCTTTTCTAAAATGGATTTACCACCTATGTTTGCATCCCTAAATGATATACTTTACCTTCTTATGAACTTTATATAAATGGAAGAATATGGTATGCTTTTGTAACTCTTACATTTTGCTCGATTATGTTTTTAAGACTCATCCATGTCCAGCTATAGTTTTACCCTTTTTCATTGTGGAATAGTGTTCCAGTGTATGCCTATACCATAATGTATTATCCATTCTTCTGTTGAGGGATGTTTGGGTTGTTTCCAGTTTGGGAATGTTACCAACATTCATGTATACATCTCCAGTTGCACAAGTATAAGAGTTTTTTGGGGGTATATACATGGGAGAAGAATTGCTGAGGCTTTGGGCGTGTACGTGTTCACTTTTTGTAGACAAAGTCAAACTATTTTCCAAAGGACATGCATCTGTTTAGATGCCTGCCAGCCACATTAGAGAGTTCTTCTTTCACATCCTTACCAATAATTGTGATTGTCAGGATTTAAAATTTTTGCCAATAATGGTAACTTGTTGTGGTTTTAATTTGCATTTTCCTGATTACTGATTAATGAGGGTGAGTATCTTTTCCTAGGTTATTGACCATTTGCAGTTTTTCATTTGTAAAATTGATGTTGATGTGTGTGCCCATTTTTCTATTGGAATGTCTTTTCTTTTCTTTCTTTTTTTGGTATAAGTTCTTATCCTGAGTACTAATCCTTTGTTGGTTATGTGTTGTGGATATCTTCTCTCACCTTATGACTTGTCTTTTCCTCTCTTTCTTGTATCTTTTGAAGAATAGAGGTTCTTAATTTTAAAGGAATCAAATTTATTAATTTTTTTCTTTTACGGTTAGTGCTTTTTTGTGCCTTGCCTAAGAAGTCCTTCTCTACCCCTAGGTCATGAAGATATTCTCCTATAATATCCTCTAAAGACTTTATAGTTTTGGCCTTTCATATCTGTCTTTTATCTATATGGAACTGATTTTTGTGAATGATTTAAGCTAGGGATCTGACGACATGTTTTTCCTCAATGAAATGTCCACTTGTCTCAACATCATTTATTGACAAGTGTATACTTTCTCTGAGGATCTCCCACACCACTGACATATATCAAGTGTTCCTATGTGTACAGGTCCATTTCTGAACTCTGTTTTATTCCCTTGATCTACTTGTCTATCCCTGGACCAATACACTAGCCTGAATTCATTATTAGAACTTATAGTAAATCTTGATATCTAATAGCGTTGTAACTCCTTCAGCTTCACTCTTATTTTTTTTTTTTTTTGAGACAGAGTCTCGCTTTGTTGCCCAGGCTAGAGTGAGTGCCGTGGCGTCAGCCTAGCTCACAGCAACCTCAAACTCCTGAGCTCGAGCAATCCTGCTGCCTCAGCCTCCCGAGTAGCTGGGACTACAGGCATGCGCCGCCATGCCCGGCTAATTTTTTTTTTTATATATATATTAGTTGGCCAATTAATTTCTTTCTATTTTTATAGTAGAGATGGGGTCTCGCTCAGGCTGGTTTTGAACTCCTGACCTTGAGCAAGCCGCCCGCCTCAGCCTCCCAGAGTGCTAGGATTACAGGCGTGAGCCACCGCGCCCGGCCAGCTTCACTCTTCTTTAAATTGTTTTGGCTATCTTGGTGGCCCTTTGAACTTTTATATAAATATCCAAATCAGCTTATCATACATACACATAAACTTTTTAATATGTTGATTGGAATTTAATTGAATCTATAGATCAATTTTGGGAGAATTGACATCATTATGATATTGATTCTTTCGATCCATGAACATGGTATATTTCTTTATTTCTACATTTATTAGGTCTTTTTTCATGTCTCTCAATAAAGTTTAAAGTTTTCTCCATAGACATACTGCATATCTTTAGTTAGATTTATTCCTAAGCATTTTATATTTTTGTAGATTTTATATATGATATATTTTAAAATTGTTTTTATTTCTGTTTGTTGATAATTTTTTGAATGTCGTTTATTTTTATATGGGTATAATCTGGGTATATGGGTATAAAAATTATATGCCTAGAGACCTCAGTAATTCTTTTATTAATTCTAATAATTTATTTGATAACTCTTGTTTTTTTACATGCACACATTTATATTTTATATGGCAAATGGCATTTTCCCCCTTTCTAATGCTTTTTTTTTTTTTTTTTTGAGACAGAGTCTCACTCTGTTGCCCTGGGTAGAGTGCATCAAAGCTCACTGCAACCTCAAACTCCTAGATTCAAGCAATCCTTCTGCCTCAGCCTCCCAAGTAGCTGGGAATACAGGCATGCATTAGCATGCCTGGCTAATGCCTGGGGGGTCTCATTGTTGCTCAGGTTGGTCTCGAACTCCTGACCTCAAGTGATCCTTGGTGTCCCAGAGTGCTATGATTACAGGTGTGAGCCAGCACACCTGCCGTATCTAATATTTTTCTATATTGAGATAATCATTTGATTTTTTCCTCTCTTAATTTATTAATATGGTGGATTTTATTAATTGATTTTCTATGTTAAGTCAACCAAGTATGCCTGGAATGAATGCAACTGGTATTGACTGAGTATTCTTTCTAAGACATTGCTAAGTTCTTTTTGCTAATATTTTGTTTATGAGTAAGATTGGCCTGTCATTTTTCTTTTTTCTCCTGCCTCTGTCAGGTTTTTTTTTATTTTGAGACAGTCTTGCTTTGTTGCTCAGGCTAGAGTGAGTGCCGTGGCGTCAGCCTAGCTCACAGCAACCTCAAACTCCTGGGCTCAAGCAATCCTCGTGCCTCAGCCTCCCGAGTAGCTGGGACTACAGGCATGCGCCACCATGCCCAGCTAATTTTTTCTATATATATTAGTTGGCCAATTAATTTCTTTCTATTTATAGAGACGGGATCTCGCTCTTGCTCAGGCTGGTCTTGAACTCCTGATCTCCAGCAATCCGCCCGCCTCGGCCTCCCAGAGTGCTAGGATTACAGGCGTGAGCCACCGCGCCTGGCCTCTCTGTCAGGTTTTGGTGGCTTCGTAGACTGTGTTGATGAGTGTTTTCCTCATTTTCTATTAACTGGAAGACTTTAAGACCAGAATTATTTTTCCTCACATGCTTGGTAGGACTTGCCATGAAGCCATCTGGCCTAGTGTTTTCTTTGTAGGAAGAGTTTTGACTACGTGTTCCATTTCTTTGATGATTTTAGGTAGGATGGCCATAAAATTTATTGTATAACTCTTGAGTCAGTTTTGACAAGGTATATTTTCACTAGGAATGCATATATTGCATCTAAACTTAAACATTTATTGCTATAGAGTTGTTGTCATCATCTTACTAATATTTTAAAAGCCTGCAGCATCTATAGTTTTGAACCACGCTGGAGGCTACAGCCCTGCCGAGGCTTCTGTTTGGAAAAGCATCCCTGGCAACACCCTTCCCAGCCTTCCCCAAGCTGAGGCCTCAGGGGCTCTGTTAAGTCAGAGCCTACACCCCAGTCCTTCCTACATCCCAGCCATGCTCACCACAGCTACGAATGCCGCCTCCCTTTCGTTCAGAGTGAAGGGCTGTGACAATAGGAGCAAGAGGAGGAGGGAGACAGGTCCTCTTCTGACCAAACCCTCGTGCATCCCCCTCTACACACTCACCCCCACGTCTTTTTCTCTGTGGCCCCAAGGACTCAAGCCCTTCAGCTTCAAGGTCTCCCTAGTCTTCCTGCCTCTTCGTGTCGTTCTGAGCCCCGATCTGAAGCGTCCACCCCCTCTCTCCTGCAGGCCCCCCAAGACCAAGTTCTTCTTCACAGTCATCCCTCAGCCCATCTTCCTGAGCCCGGGCATAACCCTCACCCTCCCCATCATCTTCCGGCCTCTAGAGCAGGTAAGCTCTGCCACAGAGAGAGAGGAGGGCGGGCAGGGAGTCCGGGAACAGGGACCTCAGAACAGCAGCAGGTGGGCAGAGCAGAAAGGTGCTCCCCCACCACGTGCGCGTCCTGCCAGCTATAGCACAAACCCAAAAGGGTTCAGACCCTAATCGTATCAGGCAGAGGCATGTTCCCCATTGACCACTTGAGAAGGGCAGAGTTGGGGACACTGTATTAGCCATCAGAAAGCCCTAGGTTCCTTGGCCTTTTCCCGCTCCCTCCTAATTTCCTCAAATTACTTTCCCCACAAAAGAGGCCCTAATCTCCGAGACCAAGATGACGTAGGGGCACGGGCATCCGACCCACTCCTCCGAGTCTGCGGTGGCGGAGCACGGCCCTGCCCAGCCCTCAGCAGCTGGGTTGGGGTGCGAGGGAGGGTGGGCTATCTGGTCCCTGAGCGCCACCTAGGTGCCGCTGACAATGACTGCCTCCGCCGCCGTCCCCACGCTGCAGAAGGAGTACGTGGACCAAGTGTGGTTTGAGAAGGCAGAGGGCATGTTCTGTGTGGACCTGCGGGCCACACTGCCTTACCATGAGCTGACCTGCCCACCGTTGCTGCAGCTGCCCATGTGTGCCGTCGGGGACACGGCTGAAGCCTGGTTCTGCCTGAACAATATGGGGTGAGGGCAGAGGCTGAGGCACAGAGGTGGGGAGAGCAAGAGCTGCGAGGAGAGTACCTGGGAGCAGGAGAGACCAGCGTATCTTGGTGGAGGAGTTAAGAGGGCGGCCCCATGCCTCTGCCTTGCTAAAGAAGGGACAGTGGTCAGAAGAGGCCCTGTGGCCCTGACCTGCCTCCTATCCCCCAGGGACCTGCCAACCTTCTTCACCTGGGAGGTCCCCAGCCCATTCCAGATCCTGCCCACCACAGGGCTACTGGAGCCAGGCCTAGCCTGCCGGATCAAGGTGACCTTTCAGCCCATTACAGCTGTCATCCACGAAGTTCAGGCCACGTGTTGGTATGGGGAGGGCAACCAGCAGAAGAGCATCATCCAGCTGCAGGCTGTGGGTGAGGCTTGGCTCCCACCTGTCCCCAGGCACCCAACTGCTGCACCTCTCCGGGGCTCAAGGCCTCATTGAGGCCCCCACCTCCTGCCCTGGCCAGGCCCCCATGGGGCCTCCACCAGCTTCCTGCCCTCCCCTGGCCTCCCAGGCTTTGCCTTTTCTTTGCCTTCTGTGATGTTGCAGACTGATTTTTACCTGGGGACACCTCCTTCCTTTGAGTAGCTGTTCAGCTGGGGCCGCAGAGGCCCTGGTGGGTTCCCCCCGAGACTCCCCTGTCTTTCCCCAGCCAAATGCGCCCAGCTGCTGGTGAGCATAAAGCGTAAGCGACCAGAGGACCAGGATGCAGACGGCTTCCAGAAAGTGTTGCACTTTGGCACTGTTGCTGTGGGCTGCACTGCTGAGAGGCAGATCAAGCTATATAACCCGTCAGTGGTACGCATGGTGTGGGGAGGGGGAGAGGCAGGACTGCAGGACTGGGTTTTCTTAAAATGCGTTCCCTTTATAGAATGTCCCCCTTTCTCTCCACATATTTGGCCCCAAGCTTCACATAACCCATGTCTGTTGATACACATATGTATCAACAGCTATCGATAGGTGTACCCCTCTCCTCTCAGCTGGGGGCTGTGCTGGGGTACACCCTGACCCCCCAGTGCAATCCAAGGAGCATCCCTGAGACTGTCCTGACCCCAGGCCCATAGCTAGCTGTGATGGTACCTTTGGGAGAATAAAAAGGTGCCCTCTTTGGGTAGGCCCAGTTCAGGGCACATGGCTTGGCCCCTTCCTTCCTCCTGCTGGTAGCCTTGCCCCATGCCCACAGCTGGCCAGTGGGCACAGCTTGGGTGCCAGCTGCCCCATCCCCTCGGCTGGGCACCTCAGTACAAGGCACACGTTGCTCCTGACCCCTCATCCACAACCTGGCCCTACAGGTGAAAGCCCCCTTCAGGATTGAAGTCTCCCCAGACCTGCTGGCTAAAGACCATGCCTTCTCATGCCCCACGGCTCATGGCATCGTGTCCCCAGGAGAGAAGAAATGCGTGTCGGTGTTCTTCCACCCTGAGACTTTGGACACCAGAACTATGGACTACTTCTCCATCATGCCTTCTGGCTGTGGCTCGCAAACCCAGCTCAAGGTCGTTGGTTTCTGTAGAGGTACTGGTGACCCCTGGATGCTGCGCTTCTCCTGGGGACAGGAGCAGCCCAGAGGATTCTGAAGAGCTCCTTCATGGCTCCTAAGAGCTGGGGCCACCTGGCCCCTCAGCCTGGTGTCTGCTGCCCCCTGGTGGCCCACTGGGTAATTTGTAGACACCTGGAGGTAGCGGTCCCACTATCACCCCAGGGTGCTGGAGTCTGCTCAGCTTGCCAGGGCTCTGGGCCTTTCTAGTCTGGCCTCTGTCTCCAGGCGGCACCACCTCCCATCAGTAGGACCATTTCTTTTTTGAGACAGAATTTCACTTTGTTGCCCAGGCTAGAG
>VSMD01120105.1:0-11641 GCA_008750895.1 Mirza zaza
TTTTTGAGACAGAGTCTCGCTTTGTTGCCCAGGCTAGAGTGAGTGCCGTGGCGTCAGCCTAGCTCACAGCAACCTCAAACTCCTGAGCTCAAGCAATCCTGCTGCCTCAGCCTCCCGAGTAGCTGGGACTACAGGCATGCGCCACCATGCCCGGCTAATTTTTTTTTTTATATATATATTAGTTGGCCAATTAATTTCTTTGTATTTTTATAGTAGAGATGGGGTCTCGCTCAGGCTGGTTTTGAACTCCTGACCTTGAGCAATCCGCCCGCCTCGGCCTCCCAGAGTGCTAGGATTACAGGCGTGAGCCACCGCGCCCGGCCCCCCAAAAAAAATTTTTTTTTAAATTTCTAAATTTGATGGAAAAACAACCCACAGATCCAAGAAGAAGGCCATGTCTCAGTCCATCATAACTGAATTATCGAAAACCAGAAACAAAGAAAAACGTTAAAACAGCCAAACAAAAAGATCTATTGCAATGCAAAGGAACATTTACAATAATGATGGCTAAATTCTCATCAGGATAAGACAGTGGATGAGGCCGGGCACAGTGGCTCACACCTGTAATCCCAGCATTCTAGAAGGCTGAGGTGGATGGATCGTTTGAGCTCAGAAGTTCCAGACGAGCCTGAGCAAGAGTGAGACCTCGTCTCTACTAAAAAAAAAAAAAAAATAGAAATTAGCTAGACAAGTAAAAATATATGGCGCATGCCTGTAGTCCCAGCTACTCTGGAGGTTGAGGCAGTAAGATTGCTTGAGCCCAGGAGTTGGAAGCTGCTGTGAGCTAGGCTGACACCATGGCACTGTAGCCCGGGCAACAGAGTGGGCCTCTGTCTCAAAAAACAAAAACAAAAACACCCCTCATTTAGTAATAGATAAAGGAAGTACACAAATATCAGTAATGATACAGAAGAATTGAAAACTGTCAATCAATTAGACCTAACAACTGAAAATATATTCTTTTCAAGTGCACATGGAACATTCACCAAAATATTCTAAGCTGCAAAATAAATCTCAAGAAGTTTCAAAGGATTAGAAGACATACATAGGTATAATCTTGGACCAGGCACAGTGGCTCATGCCTCTAATACTAGCACTCTGTGAGTCCGAGGAGGGAGGATCACTTGGACTCAGGAGTTTGAGACCAACCTGAGCAAGAGAGAGACCCCATCTCTACTAAAAAATAGAAAAATTAGCTAGGTGTGTTGGTGAGTGCCTGTAGTCCCAACTACTCAGGAGGTTGAGGCAGTAGGATTGCTTGAGCCCAGGACTTTGAGGTTGCTGTGAGCTAGGCTGATGCCATGGCACTCTAACCCAGGTGACAAAGTAAGACTCCATCTCAATAATAATAATAATAATAATTATTATAATCTTGACATAACAGAAATAAATTAGATTCTGATGCTGAATAAAGTGTGAAAGAAATAGAAATCTGGCCGGGTGCGGTGGCTCACGCCTGTAATCCTAGCACTCTGGGAGGCCGAGGTGGGTGGATTGCTTGAGGTCAGGAGTTCAAAACCAGCCTGAGCAAGAGCAAGACCCCGTCTCTACTATAAATAGAAAGAAATTAATTGGCCAACTAATATATATAGAAAAAATTAGCTGGGCATGGTGGCGCATACCTGTAGTCCCAGCTACTCAGGAGGCTGAGGCAGCAGGATTGCTTGAGCCCAGGAGTTGGAGGTTGCTGTGAGCTGGACTGACACCACTGCACTCACCCAGGCAACAGAGTGAGACTCTGTCTCAAAAATAAAAAAGATTAATGATCTAAAATGATCTAAGTTTCTATTAGAATTCTAGAGGAAAATGTTGGAAACACTCTTCTAGACATTGGCCTAGGCAAAGAATTTATGAAGAAGACCCCAAAGGCAATCACAACAGCAACAAAAATAAACAAATGGGACGTGATCAAATTAGAAAGCTTCTGTACAGCCAAAGAAACTGTCAAGAGAGCAAACAGACAACCCACAGAATGGGAGAAAATTTTTGCAAGCTACACATCTGATAACTAGAATAACAGACAACCCACAGAATGGGAGAAAATTTTTGCAAGCTACACATCTGATAACTAGAATCTATTGAGAACGCAGGAAAATCAGCATGAAAAAATCAAACAACCCTATCAAAAAATGGGCAAAGGACATGAACAGAAACTTCTCAAAAGAAGACAGTATAATGGCCAACAAACATATGAAAAAATGTTCAACATCTCTAATCATCAGGGAAATGCAAATCAAAACCACAATGAGATATCACTTAACTCCAGTGAGAATGGCCTTTATCAAAAAGTCCCCAAACAATAAATGCTGGCATGGATGTGGAGAGAGAGGAACACTGCTACATTGCTGGTGGGACTGCAAACTAGTTCAACCTCTGTGGAAAGCAATATGGAGATACCTTAAAGTGATACAAGTAGATCTACCATTCGATCCAGCAATTCCACTACTGGGCATCTACCCAAAAGATCAAAAATCACTTTATGAAAAAGACACCTGCACTGGAATGTTTATAGCAGCACAATTCACAATTGCAAAGCTGTGGAAACAACCCAAGTGCCCATCAATTCATGAGTTTATTAATAAAATGTGGTATATGTATACCATGGAGTACTACTCAGCTTTAAGAAACAATGGTGATATGCACCTCTTGTATATTCCTGGATAGAGCTGGAACCCATTCTACTAAGTGAAGTATCTCAAGAATGGAAAAACAAGCACCACGTGTACTCACCAGCAAATTGGTATTAACGGATCAACACCTAAGTGGACATATAGGAGTAACATTTATCGGGTGTTGGGAGGATGGGAGGGGGGAGGTGGGGAGGGATATATACAACCACAACAAGTAAGATGTGCAATGTTTGGGGGACGGACATGCTTGAAGCTGTTACTCGAGGGGGGAGGGGGGCATGGGCAATATATGTAACCTTAACACTTGTACCCCCATAATACGCTAAAATTAAAAAATTAAAAAAAAGGATAAAGGAAACAGAAAAAATAAAATAAAATTATCTAAGTTTCCAGCTTAAGCAGGTAAAAAAAAGGAAGAGGAAATTTGCTTAAAATAAGTAGAAAAAGGAAATAATAAAAATAAGAATGAAAATTAATAATATAGAAAAATCAAGACAAAAGTTGGTCCTTTGAAAGGATTAAGAGGATTAATATAATTGATAATCCCCTAGCAAGACTGATCAAGAAAAAAGAAGTGAAAACACAAATAGCCATTATCAAGAACGAAGAGAGGCTATGACTACAGATTCCATAGATATTAAGTATAATGAGAGAATATTGTGAACAGCTTTACTCCAGAAAATTTAACAACTTAAATGAAATGAGCAAATTCTTTGAAAACATAACTTTCCAAAACTGACACAAGAAGAAATGGAAAATCTGAATAATCCCTACATCTACAGAAGAAGTTAAATTTATAATTTAAAACCTTCCCACAAAGAAAACTCCAGGCCCAGATGGCTTTATGAGTAAATTTTATAAAATGTTTAAGTAAGAAATAATATGAATCTGCCACAAACTATTTCAGAAAATAGAGAAGGAGAGAATGTTTTCCAATTTGTTTTATGAGCACTGATACCAACATATGACAAGGCCATTATAAGAAAAAAAAGACCAATATTTTTCTTTTTCTTTTTTTTTTTTTTGAGACAGAATCTCACTTTGTTGTTGCCCAGGCTAGAGTGAGTGCCGTGGCGTCAGCCTAGCTCACAGCAACCTCAAACTCCTGGGCTTAAGCAATCCTGCTGCCTCAGCCTCCCGAGTAGCTGGGACTACAGGCATGCGCCACCATGCCCGGCTAATTTTTTCTATATATATTTTTAGTTTGCCAATTAATTTCTTTCTATTTTTAGTAGAGATAGGGTCTCGCTCTTGCTCAGGCTGGTTTCGAACTCCTGACCTCGAGCAATCCGCCCACCTCGGCTTCCCAGAGTGCTAGGATTACAGGCGTGAGGCACCGTGCCCTGCCAAGACCAATATTTTTCATGAACATAAACATAAAATTTTTTAAAAATCAGCAAGGAGCTATTGTAGTGAACTATGATTACTCTGCTGCACTCCAGCCTGGGTGACAGAGTGAAACCCTGTCTGTATTAAAAAAAAAAATTAAAAATAAATAAAAAAATAAAACCACAATGAAATACCACCCTACACCCACCAGAACACCTAAAATCAGCAATTCTGACAATGCCAAAGTATCAAGGATATAGAGCAACGATGACTCTCACGTATTGCTGGTGGAGTGTAAGATGGTACAGCCATTCAGGAAGTGTGGGACTGTTATAAAGTCAAACATACACCTACCCTGACAGTTTATGAGAGAACAAAGTTAAACATATATCTATCCTATGAGTTAGCAATTCCACTCCTGAATATTTTCTCAGGAAAAATTAAAACATACGTCCACAAAAGGACTTGTATGAGTATGTTTGTAGCAGCTTTATTGACAGAAGCCAAAAACTGGAAAGAACTCAAATGACCATGAAGAGGAGACTGGATGAATAAACTGTAATATTATAAGGCAATGGAATACTACTTAGTAACGAAAAAAATACTACTTATTTAGTCAACAACATGGATGAGTCCAAAATATCATGTGGTGTGATAGAAGCTGGAATTAATAAACAAAGCTAAACACCAGTCATAGAAATCAAAAAAGTGGTTGTCTATGGGAGTGGGGTGGGGAAGGGTGCCCAGGGGATTTTGGGGGGTGATGGAAACACTCCTATCTCGAAAGGGGTGGTGACGACATAGACGTGTGCAATTGTCAAAACTCATCAAGCTGTATGCTTGTGATTTTGTGCATTTTATTGAATATAAATTAATATATATCAACTTAAAAATATATAAGCAAATTAAAGTGAAAATGTATTTTTTAAAGACATGACAGTGTGAAAGCTGTTGTGACTTAATCTGAATAAAAGCAAACTGTAAGGTGATCTTTGACAAGGCAGTACCATATAATTTTGTACATCAAATTTATTTCAAGTTTTCCTTTTGGTAGTATAAATCCAGAAAATCTTGATTTGCAAATATATATTGTTACATATGGAATCTAAGCCTCCTGTACTTGCTTTACTAGGTGAAAATGGGCTTTTCTTTCTTTCTTTTTTTTAAGACAAGATCTCCCTCTTCTGCCCAGGCTGGCTTTGAACTTCTGGCCTTATGTGATCCTCATACCTCAGCCTCCCAAGTAGCTGGGACTATAGGTGCATGACACCGCACTCAGCTCCAAGATAGGCTTTTTTTCAAAGAATATCAGAATTATTTTAGTTAAACTCTTCTTGTAATAAGTATTTTTGTCCTAAGAACAACAAGTTAATTCATCTTGAACTAGGTCACAATTCAGGTGCACATTATATCAGAAAGAAAAGAATTACATGGTTCAACAAAGAATCCATGGTTCAACTTTAATACTCTCAAGATCAAAATAACTTTTGCAAGTTATTAAGTATTTTCAGGTGTTGGCAAATTTCTCTTTGCAAACATATTGATAGAGAATTTTGTGTCTCTGCTCTATTTGGAGGAAGCACTCACCGGAAGTTGATCATTTGCAAGGACATTACCTCTATTCTCCCATATCAGCAGCTCAACCTAGAAAACTTGTGAATTTTCTAGGAGGGGCATCATAAATGGTGACTTCAGGACCTTGAATAGGAAAACTCATTTTATTCATATGATTAAAAATATCTACCGTATAAGCCAATGCAAGGATAAAATCTCTTCCTCCCAGTGTTTCCAGAAGTAAGCTTTCTTTTTCTCTCAGAAAAAGTGAGATTTCTGCTGTTTGTTCTGTTTGAACAAACACTTCAGGACTCATTCTCTGAAAGCCAGGGACAAGCTCTTCATATACTGCCAGTTCCTGATAAACTTTTTTTTCAAATGCAACGACCGAGAGACCTGCTTCTGATGAAGTTGATGACTTTTACCAATGTTTTTTTTTTTTTTTTTTACCAATGTCGACAGAACATTCTGCAGACATGTTGGGAAAGTCTTTGTAAAATGCATTGAGTGATGAGGACCTCGGAGAGTCTTTTTTCACCAAAGTTGCAAAATCAGCTTTGCAAGAGGTCCATCTGTGCAGAATGACACTTTTCTTTCCAGGCAAAGTTTTGTTTGGCAAAACATCTTTTTACCGCTGCCCAAATGTCGATAGCCTTTGTAGTTTGCGATGACTACTCACAATTGGATAGCGGTGGGCAGCGTCAGTGCACACGTAGTGAACAAAAGCAAGGAGGCACCTGCCTGGAGAGAAGCCGTGGTTGCACCAAGCTGTGTGCTGCAGGGGACCCCGCCAGGCTGCTGCTTCCTTTCAACGGCCTGCTTCAAAATGTTAATAGAAATGTCGTTTATTCCAGAGCATATTTTGTCATTTGATAGGGAAATTATTTGCAGTGTTTTCTTCTGATCCAATCCAAAAAGTAGCTCCATAATTTCTGTTCACTTGACCTTGTGCTCTAACATGTCTCCCTAACAGTGTGGGAGTCTTGTTTGACACTCTGGTCAGCATGTCATCGTATTGTGAAATAGCAAACCGAGTAAGTGTTCTGGCTTTTTTTGAATTGAGCTTTCCTTATACCAAAACAAAACAAAACAAAACAAAACAACCCCTGCATCTTTAAACTCATTTTCAAGAGAGACCCTTTAGTTTTGCTGGTTTCATTCATCCATTCACAAGAATTTTTCAGCACAAAAAAAACACCGTAGCTTTTGTATCCTGTCATGTTTATTACTAATAAGTGAAACTAGGTAATACATAGTCTTTTTCCTTTCCCTCCCTCCCTCCCTCCCTCCCTCCCTCCCTCCCTCCCTTCCTTCCTTTCTTTTCTCTCTCTCTCTCTCTCTCTCTCTCTCTCTCTTTCTCTTCTTTCTCACTCTGTTGCCCGGGCTACTGTGCCGTGGCATCAGCTTAGCTCACAGCAACCTCGAACTCCTGGGCTCAAGTGATCCTTCTGTTTCAGCCTCCCGAGTAGCTGGGAGTATAGGCATGAGCCACCATGCCTGGCTAATTTATATATATATATATATATTTTTTTTTTTTTTAGTTGTCCGGCTAATTTCTTTCTATTTTTTTACTCGCTCTTGCTCAGGCTGGTCTTGAACTCCTGAGCTCGAACGATCTGCCCTTCTCGGCCTCCTAGAGTGCTAGGATTACAAGCGTGAGCCACCATGCCCGGCCCATATGTTTCTTTCTTCAATACTACAACTGTAATGTGGTGTGACAGTATCTGTGATTTCTTTTGGTGATCCTGAGGGTCTTTTTGATACGTCAGTTTGCCTAGGCAACAGTCCAGGCTCTTCAATCAAACAGTAATTGGGTTCCTGTGAAGGTAGTTTATAGATGGGATGAAAATCCATAGTCAGGTGACTTTAAGTAAGAGGGATTTTCCTAGGTCATCTGGATGGGGCTGATTCCAACAGGTGAAAGGCCTTACGAGCAGAACGGAGGATTCCCTGAAGAAGACCTGCTGCCAGTGAGCTTCAGCTCCAGCGGAGAGTTCCAGCTCGCCTGTCCCCGGCTGCCTGCTGAGAGGATTTTGGATTCACCAGTGCCTGCAATTGTGTAAGCCGATACCTTGCGATAAATTTAATATATACAGTTGTTCCTCATTATTTACGGATTTCATACAGTATTAGCAAATTCACCCTTGCTAAAATATACTGGTAGCCCCCAAATTAATACTCGTGGCACTTTTGTGGTCATTCATGAACATGTGCAGAGCGGCAAAAAATGTGACTCGTCTGATGGGCACAGTCCCAGCTGAGGTTGGACGAGGTCACTCTCTGCCTTCAGCTCTCACACTATAGACAAGTGTCCTTTCTGTGGTCTATTTAGTGCTGTGTTTGGTCCATTTTGTGCTTTTTGTTGATGATTTCCCTGTTTAATGTGGCCTTGGAGTGAGGTGCTCAAGGACTGTCTGGTGTCCCTGAGTCCAAGAAGCTGTGATGTGCCTTAGGAGAAAATACTCGTGTTAGATAAGCTTTGTTCAGGTGAGAGTTGTAGTGCTGGTGGCCGTGAGTTCAATGTTAATGAATCAACGCTCTGTATCAGGTAAGACGTCTGTACATAGAAACAAACAGAAAACAAGGTTGTATGTTGATCAACCATCCCAGAAAACGAGATTGGTCTACTAGCCAAGTTCATCACAAAGGTGGATCAATAATCCCAGTGACAGGATCCGCCATCCCATCTGTGTCCCCACACCAAGTGTCCCCCAGCTGAAGGTCCTGGGCCACGAGGACTTCCTCCTTCATCATCCTCAGACCATGGGCTGGACCTTGGTCCTTCCTGCCTGGCCTCGCATTTCACCCGCAGTTGCCGATGCCTCCTTGAGCGAGCGCAGCTCCGCTGCCCCCATGACACCGCGCCCTTGAACGTCAGTCTCGTTTCCATTCTGTGGGTGAGAACTGAGCCTCGCAGGGTGACTAGCCTGGCACGGTGCTTTTTCCAGGCCGAGGGACCCTGTCTTGCCTTAGTCGCTCTCAGATGTCAGCTTTTCCAGACCTTTCGCCTCAACATCTCCACTGCTTTGGGTAGGACGTGGCCGTCCTTACACTCGGGCTGTGCTCCATCCCAGGATGACCCGGCCCCAGTCCCTGGGGCCAGGGTGGACGATTCGCACATATTTCCTACAATCCATTGTCCCCAGCTCAGCCTCCTGCCTGGGGAGATGCTACCACACCACTGGCAAGACCTCTGCCCTCCCCTCTGCATAAGATCACATTTGCACACCCCTTTCCAACACTACAACACACGTCCCATGACATGGAGCTGGGGAATTGTCAGACAGAGACCTTTAGCTATGACCCCCCCAAGTGGACACGTTTCCTTCCAGAGGGCTTCTTCGTGATCTGGAGCATCTCGGAGCATTTTGGCACCTGCCCACGAGCCCAGGAAAATCTGTGATAGATCCGGTTACCCCTCTTGTCTTGGCCCTTGCACTGTTGCTTTGAGAATCTGAGGAGAGCTCTGGACTCTCTCCAGAAAAAAAGCCCCAGGTCCATCACAGAATCTTGCAAGTGACTTCAAGGGACTCATGAGCCCCAAGTCTTTCTCTCAGTCTCTTCCCCTGTGTGAAACATCACCAGGTCAGGCAAAGTCAAGGCAAAAGGTGAAGGATTCCAGCTCTGCCCTCATAAATGTTCAGCAGGGATCTCAGGCTAAGGACAGGGTCCTGGCCCTGGAGAAGGTCATATAGCATGCTGGAGACTTGTGACAGGCCTCACTGGGAGAAAATAGGGACAGGACTAGGGCCAGGTTCTGCTCCTACCTGGGCGTTAGCCAAGCTTGAGGTGAAGGGCACAGCCCTTTTGACTGCCACATCTGCCCAAGGCTTGTGACACCAGTTGCAATGAGTGTCCCTGCCAAGTGTCCTGTTGCAGGGAACGGTCTCCACGAGACCACCTTCCCTTTAGACGCTACTCACAAAGTCAGGGTCCCCAGCATTACCTTTACTTTAGATCAGCTGCCTACGAGTAATTGTGCCCTCAGGTTTGACAATTCGCTAGAATGACTCACAGAAGTCACTGAAAATTATTAAACTCCCAGTCATGTTTATTATAGGGAAAGGATATGAATTAGAACCAGCCAAAGGAAGAGACACGTAGGGCAGAGTCCAGGGAGGGTCCTGATGGGGAGTCATCTCCTCCCTGTGGAGTGACAGGTGACCTTACCTCCGCTGGCCATGATGGGTGCAGTACACACAGTGCTGCCAACCAGGGAAGCTTGCCCGGCTTTGGTGGCCGGAATTTGTACTGCAGTTTCCTTATGTGGGCATGATTGATCGAACCATCGCCACGTGGATGAACTCAAGCTCCAGGTTGCCCCCCACCTCCCACCCCAGAGGCTGATCTGATGTCTCTGGCCCCAGGGCCCACTGTGAGTCACTTTGGAATAAATGATCAGGTGTGATCTGAGGGGTCCATTGTGAGAAATGAAGATACTCCTGTCACTTGGAGAATTCCAAGGGCCTCTAGGTTATCTCCCAGGAGCCTGGACAAAGGGGCACAGGCCAGATCTCTCTCTGGAGAGGCCGAATTGCTTAGTACACAGCTCCTGACCTCAGCAATCTGCCCCTCCAGCTGGGCACTCACCCCAGTTCTGACTGTGCATTCCACTTTGTGAGGGACCCCACGAGTCTCCCTCGGCCTGGGGACTGGCGATGGGGAAATGCTGAGGCAGGTGGCTGACCCCAAGGCCTGGCGCAGGGTGGGCAGGAAGGCATCCATGCGGCCCTCCCGCGAGCCCCCGGCCACTCCTCTGCAAACCCACTGACCTGGCTGTCGGCGCAAACCCCGTCGCTTCCTGCAGTATCCGTGCATGAACCCGGACTCCTGCCTGGTCGCTTGCAGGAGAGCAGGCTGTGGCTTGTCTCACTGCCTCTTGAAAGGGAGCCTGGAGGGTGGCCACCGCGGAACCTCTGCCTGTGGCTCCCGTCCTGGGCATTGTGTGGCAGTGGCTACCGTGAGCCACATCCTGTCCGGCCTGAACCCCTGCGTGGTGTGGACAGAGGATGCAGTGGTTCAGAGATGGGAGGACAGACCAGACAACCGAGAGTGACCAGGAGTCCCCCATGCCTCCTGACTCTAGACCAGCAGTCCCCAGTCTTTTTGTCACCAAAGAACAGTTTCATGGAAGACAATTTTTCTGTGGAAGGAGGGTGGGGGGATGGTTTCAGGATGATTCAAGTGCATTATATTTATTATGCACTTTATTTCTATTATTATTACATTGTAATATATAATGACATAATTACACAAGTCACCACAATGCAGAATCCAATGCCGCTGATGATCTGGCAGGAGGCGGGGCTCAGGCGCTACCGTGACGATGGGGAGCCACCGTAGACACAGGTGAAGCTTCCCTGCCTGGCACCTGCTGTGCAGCCTGGTCCTAACAGCCCACGGACCTGTACTGGTCCACAACCCAGGGGTTGGGGACCACAGCTCTAGACTGACGGGGGTACAAGCAGATTGCAGAGGCTGGAGGAGTCAATGGAGACAGCGCTCTGAGGGACTTTGGCTGTGAGGTCAGAAAAAAGACAGGGCATAGTGGAAGAGGTTCATGGGATTGAAAGACTTTTTGCCTTTGTTTATTATAATATGGAAGAGACTGGAGCCATTTAAAAGGCCCTGGAGAAGGATTAGTGCAGCAGTGGACGTTGACCACAGAAGAGAGAAAGAGGGTTCTAAGGAGCTCGGGAAGGTCTGGGTATTTTGTGTAGAAAGAGGTTTAATACAGGGAATTAGGGATTTGCAGAAGCATTGGAAGGGCTGGGAGAGGAAAGGTCAGGAAGGTTCTAGGAGTGAGGGGATGGATGGCAGGGAAGGCGCCACTGATGATCTGAGGTGCTGGCAGGACCAAAGCAGATGACCCCCAGGAGGACGCCGGAGCTGCTGGAAGCTGTCACCAAGGATCTCAGCTGCTGAGAGCACTGCAGTGGGAGCCGTGCAGAGCGCTGCCCAGAAGCTAAGGAAAGAGGTGATGATTTTCACCGCTTACCTACACCTGCCGCTGGAGAGCAATGCCTTCCTTCTGCCTTCTAAATCCAGTGAGGGTGCCCCTCGTGAGCAGAATTTAGCCTGCACCATACTGGAACCAGGTTCTGGAAATGCAGGGACATGTAGGGGGG
>VSMD01120106.1:0-22801 GCA_008750895.1 Mirza zaza
ATGATGTGATGGTGATGATGGTGGTGATGGTGGTGATGGTGATGATGGTGGTGATGATGGTGATGATGGTGGTGATGGTGATGATGGTGGTGATGATGGTGGTGGTGATGGTGGTGATGGTGGTGGTGATGGTGGTGATGATGGTGGTGATGGTGGTGATGATGGTGGTGATGGTAGTGATGGTGGTGGTGATGATGTGATGGTGATGATGGTGGTGATGGTGGTGATGGTGATGATGGTGGTGATGATGGTGATGATGGTGGTGATGGTGATGATGGTGGTGATGGTAGTGATGGTGGTGGATATGATGGTGAGGATTGTGATGATGGAGGTGATGATAAATGCTCACGTTTATTGAGCGAATGTGTCTAACATGAGTGCCTGTGCTCTTAGGAGACCCTGCTGTGTGGAGGATGATGGCAGAGGCAGGAGATCAGGCAGGAGGGTGGAGACCCAGGACTCCCCCTTGGACAGAGGTTGTGGGTGAGGGGAACAGAGTCTGAGCCCCTGTGGGCCCTGAGGTGTCTGGGACAGGAGGAAAGGTGCCTGCAGGGAAGGGCACCGAGGGGCAGGCTGCAGGGGAGCTGGGGCTGTCTGGGTCCAAGCGTTGTCCCACGGGCTCCCCACTCTGAGCCGAGCGGCCCAGCAGGCCCTGACCTGGCTCCTCCGCCCCCCTGCCCAGGCCCCGTTCCAGCCCCAGGTGCCCACGGGGCCGCCCGGCCGGAGCTCCTGGGGTCTTGCCAGGCTGACGCCCCGCCCGCCTCCAGCAGGTGAAGCTGTGTGGGGGCTCCCAGCTGCCCCGTCATTCTCTTCTCGTCCCCGCTCCGGGGCCGGTGTCTCGAGCCCAGAGTGCCCTGGGCAGCACGTCACACGCGTCCCCAAGGCCCAGGCAGCCCCTCTCCCCAGCGTGGCCCAGCTTCCGGGGGTGGCCACGCCCGCGCAGGGCCAGCGTCCGGGCACTGCGGCTTGGGCTGTGGCAGGGTGGCCCGCCCGCGCTGGCTGCCCCGCCCTGTGTTGTTTTGTCTTGGTTTGGGACAACATTGTCTCATAAACCAAAGAATGAAAAATGCTGGGAATTTCACTGGGCTGGGTGGGTGGTGTTCCTGAGAATGGTGATGGAGGAACAGGCTCCCGGCCCCGCGAGGGGGGAGGGGGGAGGAGCAAGGCGGGGAAGGGCGACCTCTGGCCTTGCTCAGCAGGGCAGCGGGAACAGTGGTCCTGCCTGGCTCCACGTGCAGCCAAGGCCCCCTGCCTAGCTCCCGCCCCACACCCCGGGGCAGGTGCCCGCAGATGGGAAGATGGTTTAAGGTTAAAGCTCATAAAGTGGGGATTTGCGTTTACATTTTCTTTGCCCTCATTTCTGGGGCCTCTACGTGGGTGACTGTGGACGCACGAGGCGCCTGCTGACTGCGTGGCCCCGAGGAGCCCTTTGCTGCGGCTCTTCTGAGACCCGCTCGCCGCCGTGACTCCGGCCGGGCTGCCGCTGACCCCGTTTGCCGGGCTTGTTGCAAAGCTCACCGCAAGGTGGCTTTGTCCCCTCTGGGCGGGGGAGGACGGGCCCTTCCCCCGTCCAGATGGGGGCTGCCGCATACTTTCGGGGGCACGTCGCGGCCAGGCTGCTCTGCCCTCATCCGCTGACGGAACTGGCAGAGTGTGGTTGGTGGCATTTCCCTTTTTTGATGGTGACATGTTTGGATAATTACTGACAGCTTCCCTTAAAAATATCCAGATACAGAACTGCCGGTAAGCTGCCAGGGTGGGGGGGGCTGGGCCAGTGGACCTCCTGGGCCTGTCCTGGCACTGAGGCGTCCCATCCCGGTCAGCAGAGACGGGGTGTGCTGCCGTGACCAGCAGGTCCCTGTGGGCACTGCCCGGGCTGTGGCTGTGGCTGCCGGGGCCAGGTGCAGTGTCTGCCGGTCCTGGGGTCCCCCCCCATTGTGAGATGGGGCACTGCAGTCACTGTCTGTGGCCCGCACAGCTGTGAGGGGGCCCCGACCCAGGAGCAGGGAGTTACCATCCTGCCATCACCCCGAAAGGGGGGAGGATACGGGTTCAGATAAGGTTTGACTTCTCTTCTGTCTTGGTGTGGTCCAGGTTTCATTTCGGGGAAGACTTTTGGCCACTGCTAGTTCAAAGGAGACGTGACAGGCACATCATGTCACACTCCAGCTTCCCAGGACCTTCCCGCCAAGCGTCGCCCCTGACGGCCCCCCAAGAACGGAGCTCAAATTCCTCCTTTGGCAGCTCCCTGGGCCCTGGAGCCTGCTGCTGCGTGGCGTTCTGCGCTCTGGCCCTGGTAGGCGCCACGCACACATGGCCAGACACGCACTTGATCTGCAATGGGGGGAGGGGTGCAGCTCCCCCGCCCCCCTCCTGCAGTGCCACCGCCCCGCCCCCTCTGCTGAGTCATGTGGCCCCCGCTCTGGGTCGGCAGTGACTTCTGTCACACTAATGTTTCTGGTTGAGCTGTGGTGGCTCAATGTCCTTCCTGCCCCCTGAGAGGAAAGTTTCGACTCTGGAAAATTACCAGGCCCGGAAGTGAGGGGAGTTTCTGCCCTGGGGTGGTTTGGGAGTGAAGTTTCGCAGGTTGGTCTCCGACAGCAGGGAGAAACACTGGCTTCCGGTAACTTCTCGGGGCAAATTTCCTGCCTCTCCCGCTGCCAGGAACGCTACGCCCAACTTGTCCTGACCTGGTCAAGCTGGCATGGTCAGAGCGGACTCTACCCGTCTGCCAGGCACACGGACCCTTCTGAACGTGTTCCTGAAGACCAATCCCTCCCTCAGCTCTCTGTAGGGAAACCCCGTTTCCGGCTACCTGGAAGCCAGGCAGACACCTGGGGAGGGCTCATTGCCAGTTAAATCATTCCAGCAGGAACACTCGGCCAACCAGGTGAGCAAGGCTGGAGGGACCAGAGGGGCAGGTCCGCATCTATAGAAGTGCCACCCTGGACCCACTGCCTTTCTCACTCCTCCTCCTCCTCTCTCTGCCAAGGGTGCCCGACTCCCTCTGGGTTTCCTCCAGTGCTGGGAGGCTCTCACACCTGCGTGCAGCACACGCCGGCACACACGCAAACTCACTGTCAGGGCTGTGGACAAGCGTGAGCAGCCTGGGCTAGTCTGGGATGGCCCTGGGGCCCGAGGACCAAGCCCCTGCACAGAACCACGACCCCCACAGCTCAGGGATATCACGCGGCCACCCGCTTTGGGGGTCCTGTCTCTCCAGGTGGCTGAATGCGAGCGGCTGTGCAAAGGCCCCGTGGCAGGAAGGAGCTGGGCATGCCCCAGGACGAGAGGGGGTCAGTGGTGGCAGGGGAAGAGGACCCAGGGGCAGCGTTGGGGCTCGAGAGCCCCCCAGAGCAGCGGGGGTGAGGTGTGGGGCCTGGGAGCCTGACCTGTGCACTCCCACTGCCCGGGTGGCAGTCACTGGCTTTTATCATTTTTTTTTTTTATTTTTTAATTTTTCTTTTTATTTATTTTTTCTTATTTTTGCAGACATATCAAAATCCAAATTTCTGTAGGTCACTGGCTTTTACATGGAGGGGTCCAGGCGGCTGACGGGCTGGGACCTGGGGGGCTCAGAGGGGGTGTGGTGTCAGGGCAGACTCTCCGCCGAGCAGAAGAGGGATTATGAAATGGAAGCAGTTTGCACAACCAGGCCCAGAGCCTGGGCGCAGGCCCTGCAGTGACGCTGGCCAGGGGCTGGCCAGGGACGCCCACTCCCCTGACTCTCGCCTGTCCCCTGCCTACATGTGACCCCTGAGCCCTGGGCATGTGGCCCAGAGAATTTTCTTTTATTAAACCTTAATTAATCTAAATTTAAAGCTTAAAACCAATACTCATTTGAACTATTGAAGCCTTATAAGCATGCTTGGAACAATTTAGGTGAGGGAGCATACTTTTTATTGTGAATTTTATGAAATCCAAGTGCAGCCAAGGATTCCGATGGAAATTTCCTGTCTGAATTGAGATGGGCTGTGAGTGCTAAACACACACCAGATTTTTAAGGACTTAGTAAAAAAAGGAAAGTAAAGTGCTCTTTAATAATTCTTTGCATTGCTTACATAATATTTTGGCTACCGTGAATTTAAATAAAAGATGTTATTGAAATTAATTTCACCTGTTCATTTTTCTTTCTTTTCAGTGTGGCTACGAGAACAGGTAAAATTACAGGTGTGGCTCCATTGAGTTGTCATTGGGCTATTCCTGATGCACAGAACGTTTTTACAAACCGGAAGGTTTTAATGCACCACCTAGTGGGAACTTTGAAAGGGCAGCTCCCGGCCACGTGTGCGTCCCGTGGGTGTGAGTGTGGGGTGGCTGTGTGTGGGGTGGGCAGTGGTCCCCGCCCCAGAGAGACACAGTGTGGGTGGGTCCCTAGGGTGGGCCTTCCCTCCCACCCTGAAACAATGCTTCAGGTGGCCAGGGACAGAGTGGCTGGTCCCCGCCGAGCCCTTCTTTGTGGAAGGGGAGTGAGGGGTGAGACTGGCCTCCATCCAGAGGTGGGGGGCTGCTGCTCCTGGGGGAGTCTGGCCCCACGGGACACCCTGCGGGGAGCAGGAAGGCCCCGCTGTGTGGCAGGCCATCCCCTGAGACCTCCCCTGGGCGCACTTACCTGGCGGGGGGTGGGGGAGTCCCTGGATGGGGAGCCCCTGGGGGCGGGGCGGCAGCAGTCCTGGGGGCCTCGCTGTTTGCTGATGCTCTTGGCCTGTCCTACTCCTGTTGAATTGAAGGCAGGATGACTCACAGCCCCGCCCCTGCGCTCAGGAAGTGGCAGGTCATGGGGGTCATGGGGTTCCCGGTGACCTGTCACGGGGAGCCAGGGTGGAAACGTTGAAAAAGCCATAATTCTCTGGTGGGATGAAACCCCCGTCTTCCTGGTGGGCGGGGCATTTCCCCAGGCATAACCCGTGGGCGTGACGGCCGGGTGGATGGCGCAGGTGGGTGGGGCCGGCAGGGCTTAGGGCGGCTGGCGGATGTCCCAGCCTCAGATCTGCCCGAGACGCCCACCTGCCAGGCGGGGCCCCACACCCGCCCTGCCTCCGTGAGGGAGCCGGTGACCCGTGAGGCTCTGTGTCACCTGGCCGCAGCGTGGGGCCGGCACAGGGGCCTGTCCGGGGAGGCGGAGCGGCCCAGCACAGAGGGGCCCGGAGCCGCCGCCCCTTCCCCTCCGCTCCCCACAAAGCCGGCAGGGCTGGCCAGGCCTTCCCCAGCCGCGGAGTCGGCCTGAGTCACACCTGAGCAGCGGCCTGGAAACTTCCCGGGTGGGCGGGACGCACGTTTTCACCTTCGTGCCTGGTGGCGGCTCCCTTCCCGGGTGGCTCGGCCAACCCGGCTTCACGCACGCCGCAGATGGGGGAGGCTGGGTTCCCGCTGGCATCCCGGCCGCCTTCCCAGGAAGCACGGCTGAAAGCCCCCGGATGGCGCCCCGCTGGGCGCGGCTGGGGCTGGCCAGAGCCTGCCCTGCCTCTGTTTCCCCTTCACGCCTCCGAGCACCATCCAGAACTTCACCTCTACAGGACACCCCACGTTCCGAGCCCAGGCTGGGATGAGCCGCCTGCGCCACCTGCACCAAGGCGTCCCCGCGGAGCTCAGGGCCGCCTGACCGAGGAGCACCAGTCCCGTCCCCTGTGCGCCCACCACCCACTCTGCAGCCTTTCCTGTTGGAAACAAACTCGAAGACAAAGCCCAGTGGGCAGGAGGCACCACGGCCGGCTCCAGCGGTGACAGCGGTGACAGCACCCACCTGCCCTGCCCGGGAAGCTGCCCGCTCCCGCCCCTCCCCCCTTCCACTCTCCTCCCCCTTTCCAACCCCTTCCCCGAGCCCCCTTCTTCCTCCTCCTCTACCACCCCACCCCCACCCCATCTCTTCCCCTCCCCTCCTGCACCCCCCCAGCCCGCCCGCATTATGTGGAAACACACCCCAGATTCCCATAACTCCAGTTACTCACACTTCGGTGCGTCCTTCTCAGCCCTCCCCAGGCTTCCTCTCGCTGTCCTGGCCCCCCCATACCGGGTCCGTCCCACGTGCGCTGGTGACACCCGTGTACGCTGCAGATGTCCGTCTGTCCGTGCCGGCACACATCTCACAGTGTGTGTCCGAGCCCTGCTCTCTGCCTCGGCCCCGCCAGCCGCCAGGCCCAATCGGTGCACACGTCCCACTGCCGGGGACGGGGAGGAGAGAGGGGCCTCTGCAGCCCCCCCCACTGTCCGTCTCGGGGGGCAGAGAGCAGCACCCGAGGTCGGATGGGGCAGGGAGCTCCGAGCACAGCACGTATGGACCCAGCAGGCAGGTCTCCCTGGGCTGGCTGGGGTCAGAGGGCCACGGCTGTCATGGGGCCGCGTGAGGGGGACGGACCCACAGGCCCCGTTCCAGGGACTGCGGCCCAGTAACTGGGTCTACCCGGGCAGGGAAACAGACTTGCTCCCGGTGAGCAGTTTGCGGCCCCAGGTGAGGGAAGGAGCCGCCTGCCGCCCGCCGCCGCAGGTGCAGCTGCAGGGGCCGGTGCGCCGGGTCTATTGAAAAGCGTCTTTCTCCCAGTTCCGGTCGGTTCCGTGCACAGGGCGTCCAGCTGGGCCTCACGTCACAGCCGACGTGTGAGGCTCTGGTCAGCAAGGAGACCCTAGTGCGCCGTCCCTGCTGGAGCCTCGCTCCGGCTCCCGGCTGCCTCTGGAACCGCGGGGAGCCCTGGTCCCTCCACCACCGGCCCCTGCGCAGTTCCTCGCCAGCCAGGAGAGGGCGGCTGCGCCCCGCTGAGCCCGGGCGCCTGGAGACCTGAGCCCGCGTCCGCCCTGCGTGGGGTCCCGGTGTGGGCTGGAACCTTCCTGGGACTCCCTCTGACGCCAGCGTCTCTCAGGGGAGCTGTGTCCCCAGGCCCATGCTTGGGTTCATGCTACACGCGTGCAACGCCGTGCCGACAGCAGCACACACGGGCAGCCTGCACAGCGGTAGCTCATTCATTGCATGCACACGTGCAGCGTCTCACAGACGACAGCAGGTGCAGAGTCACTCAGGGCACACAGACAGGCCAGGAGCTGGCAGACACCCCAAGCCTGGGGTGCCCCCGCCCCGCCGAGGGCCCTGCGCAGCCCCGTCTCACCTGGCTCCTGGCCGGGCACTCGCCGCACCCAAGGTGACTCTCTCCGTTGCTCATGTCCTCCCGCTCTTGCGTTGGGCTCCCTGACCGCCACGCCCGCCCTCCTCCCGAGGCCTGCTCTGGTCCTCTTGGGGGTCCCGGCAGATAGGGTCAGCGCCCTTCCTGTCACAGGCCCCCACGGCCCGGAACTCCTTCCGGCACATTCCTGCGCAAGGTCTCTCTCCCTGGCTCGACTCTGACGCCCACCAGGGCAGGGACCGAGCCTGCCACACCCTCTGCAGCACCCCCAGGACCCCAGGATGGGGCCAAAGCCCAGGGCGTGGCTGGCGGGTACCCCCCCACGGGCTGATCTGGCTACGCTGTGCGTCCCTTGGGGGTCCCGCTGTCGCCTGGTTACCTGGGGGGGGCACACCCTCTCTGAGCATGGCGTTCCAACGAGAGCCAGGGCCGCACCTTCTGGAAGGGGCTTCCTCAACCACCTGCAGGGCCCCTCTGGGTGGGGCGGGAGGGCTTGTTTATTCTCATCTTTTTCTTTTTCCTTTTGAGGCGGCTCCATGGCTCCACAGGGCTTGTTTAAAAGCCGGTTCCCAGCACAGCCCCGGCCGGCGGAGCCACATGGCCCAGGCAGGCCCATGAGCTGCACGTTTGTGGAGTAGCCACGTGAGTCCCGGATGCTGGCGCCTTAGAGCCTCCACGGAGACCCGGCCTTGTCCTCGGCTCTCCGGCCTTCAGCAGGAGCCACCCTCTGCCCTCCGACCTCCGCCCTCCGCCCTCTGACCCACCCTGGCCCCAGCGTCATTTTGCACACGAGAGCTCGGAGGCAGGAGCTTCCTCCGTGACTTTACCGCACGCAGGAACCTGGCGCTGGGAGAAGGTGCGGCTGAGGTGGCAGCAGGCTCTCGGGTCCCCTGGGGGCGATAGGTGAGAGGTGGGCAGCTTGTGTCCCGTGGCTCTTTCGGGATCCTGGGGCTCTCGTCCCAAACTTCTGACTCAAAATCTAAGGTCTTGTGTCTGCCGATGGCATCACTGGTCAGCGTGGTATGGAAATTGCATTTCTGATGTGCAAGTGAGGAACACGTGACCACCGGGCCATCCCAGCTTGCATCCACACGCGGCACCATCACACATGTCTGCCTGTCTGGCTCATTTCATGCGCCACGTCTGCGAGGTTGACCCAGGCTGCCATCCGCACTGCGCTGTGTGTGCCGTCGCACAATTAAACACACCCTAGTTTCTTTCCCCACTGCAGGGCGGGGGCGGCTGTGAGCAGCGCTGCTGGGAACATGGAGAACACGCATTTGGCGAACCACGTGTGCACGGCTGGCCGGTGAGTGAGGAGGGGTGGAGTTGGCGGTCCCGGGTCTGCCTATGCCCGGACCGGATAGTTATATCCCCTACCCAAGCGAAACTTCCTTGGAAAGAAGTCGTGCAGTGTTTGGAAAATTCGGTAACGGTGCCAAGGTTAACAACCACCGCGATCACTCCCCAAATCCCACACAGGTCCTGCGGCGTGGACAGCGTGTCCCCGACTTGAGACGAGGACAGAACACCGCGGTGGAGCGGCCGCCCGGGGCTGTTGCTGGAACGCAGACCCAGGCAGATGCCGGCGATGGCTGCAGGCGCCGTCCGCCATCGCAGAGAAGGGTGGTGGGCGGGTGGCCAGGCTCCCTCTCCGCCAGGCACACCCCTGGGGGTCTCAAGCCTCCCGCCCAGCTGTGTCCTCGTCCCCTGAGCCCCTCGACTTGCGGGTCCCGGCGGTGCCCGTCCTGCCCGGTCTGCTGCGTGGCTCGCGCACACGTCTCGCCCGAGGATTCTCGAGGCTGCGTCAGTGGGGGTGGAGGGTGGCTCGTTGGCAGGTGAGGAAAGGCCCCGGCCGGCGTGGCCGGTCATTTCTTCTCTCTGCTGCCATCCCGCACACGGGGTCCCTGGTTCCCTGAGGGCTTTCGGGAGGACCAGCGTCCCACGGCCTCACACCTGGTCACCGAATTCCTCACGTCCTTGTTGAAAAACAGCGCGCACCGGACAGCCGGCTTCCCCGTGGCTTGCAGTCCGCTCGGCGGTGTGTCCTGGACACGGTCCCAGGTCAATAAACGTCCTGCGGCGTCTTTGGTGGCTGTGTTCCCCTCTACCGTGGCCTGTGAAAGCCACGCAAATGGTCGGCAGCCTCTGTGCCGCGTGCAACGACCCTCCTTGCAGATCTCTGTGCAGAAACGTGCTCCCTTCTTCTGGGGCCCCGGCGCCTGGTGCCGGCATGCGCCCCTCTGCCCCTTCTCCACCCCTGGACAGACATGGCCTTCCCCGGGCAGCTCTCTGCTCAGGTCTCTGGCCAGAATCGGTTTTACGGCGCACAGCGGAGTCTGCCGGTTCGACAGCAGGCAGACTAGATGTCGTGGAGGCCGCAGTGCGGTTTGTGAAAGCACCTGTTCCGGTCTCTTGCCCGTTTTTCTGCGGGCAGGGTCGTCCCTGCTTGGTGGGGGTACTACCCGCCCTTTGTCTGTGACACACTGAAGGTCCCCTCTCCCCGTTTGCATTTGCCTTTAATCTTGGTTTGTGGCATCTTTGACCACACGGATGTCGGTAAGTGTCGTGTAGCTGAACGCTCGATCTCGTCCTCTGTGACGCTAGAAAGGCCGCCGCGTGCCCCGGGGTGACAGGGTGACCCCCCGCTCCCGCAGTTCAGCCCCTGGGGACCCGGGGACCTGGGGACGGGGCCACACCAGGCTGCGGATCCTCCCTGCGCAGCTTCTTTTCAATAACTGGTTGGAACGAGCGAGTCCGGACGGCCGGGGGTGTAGAATCACAAGCTCTCAGGGGAGAGAGGCTGAGGTTTCCTGCAGACTTCCAACAAATTCCCTGGAACGAACTTGTGCACCCCCCACCGGTGGGGTGGGAGAGAACTGTTTTTCCCTCCATCGGCCCCTTTTCGGGACAAGCCCCCCTGAGGTTGGGGGCAAGCGTCAGGCACTGCCGACCCCCCCACAGACAGACGCAAGGTCTCTCTGGGGACCTGCTGGATTCCTGCAAGTGACACGCGGCGGAATACTATTCAGCCACGAAGAATGAAGCCCTGACACTCGCAGCGACGCGGGTGGCCCCGGAGGTCGGCGTGCCGAGCGGACGAGCCAGGCGAGGAGAGGCAGGCGCCACGTGCTCTCACTCGGGTGGGAGTTTAAAACGTGGATCACCTGGGACTAGGGAGTAGCTTGGCGACCAGAGGCCGGGAACAGGAGTAGGAGGAGAGAGGTCGACGGACGGGCACACATACACAGCTTGGTAGAAGGAGCGGAGCCCAGCGTGCCGCAGACCAGTGGGGTGACTACAGTTCACAATGTTCTACGGCGTCTTTCAAAACAGCCAGAAGAGAGTAACTCCAGTGTTTCTGACATAAAGAAAAGACCAACATGTAGGCTGATGGGCATCCCGCTCACCTGGATCTGATCTTCGCAAGTAATAAGAACGTATCGAATTATCACGCGTGCACTGCAAACATGCACACCTCTTCTGTACCGATAAAAACACATTTCAGAATCCCAGGGGTGGTGTCTCCCTGAACACAGGCGGTGTGGGTGTGACGGGCCCTCGGGGGACACGGGACGCTCGGGTCTGCTCCTGTCACCTCTGGAGGTCGGCGCGCCAGGGGCTGGGCGGGTCGGGTCCCGGGGAGGGTCTCCGGGGAGGCCGTCCCCGGGCGCCGCAGAGGGGGCAGGGCGGTGGGGGCGGCACGTCCGTCTTCGCCGCTCTCGGGCAGCAGAGAAAAGCTCAGACCTGCGGAATTTCATAAATCACAACTATTTCAGTTTCGAGGGCTGAGAATTGATTGGAGTCTGAGACATCAGGCGGCGTCCGGGGCCAGGAGGCCCGACTCTCTGGAGCACTCTCGTTCCCAGACCCGCGCGTCAGCAGTTTTCCGGGAAAGCAATCTTTTTATGTTTAGCAGCACCGGGCGGATTACTGTAATGACGCCGCGGCTGGCGGGGCGGGCCGGAAGGAGGGCGTCTGGGCCCGGCCTTGTCTCTGCTCCCGGAGCGGAGCTGCTCCGCGGGCCTGGCCGGGGGCTCTGCCACCTCCACGCCCCGCAGGGAGGAGCCGGGCGCAATCTCGGCTGCGCGGCCACTCGGCCTTCCGGCTCCTTCCCCGTGAACGGTCCACCCCACCGCCCCTCTCCGTGCGTTTGGCCCGGGTCCGCTCTGGCATCCGGCCCGCCCGGGAGAAAGGGGCCCTCTGAACGCGACTTTTTCCTTGATGACTACTCCCCCAGTAAGATGATTTTGGGGCAACAGCTCCACCTCTGAGAGACTGTCCCTGTCACCTGCCGCGTGCGTTGTGCGCCCACTTCCCTCCCTGCAGGGGCGTCTGAATCCACGGGGGAGGGGATGCACACGCCTGGCTGGACTCTGCGCCGATCCTTCACTCCCACGCCCTCGCACGGGACCTGGCGGCAGAAAGTCTTCCGAGTCCTGGGCCTCGGCCTGGCCACGTGCCTCCACTGGCCCGTGGGATTTTGGCTGAACGTGGCACAAGCGAAGGCTGGGGCAGTCTGGCCGGGTTTTGGGCTTCTACCGTCCCCATGGGTAGACCCGGCTGCAGGGGCTGCTTGTCCCGGGAGAGCAGCCTACGGCTGGGACAGCCAGGTCAGCCAAGCCCGGCCACCCCGGCCCGGGAAGCAGAGGGAAGCGCTCGCTCTCCACCGCCTGCCCTGACTGTGTGGTGCTTGTTACTAGGCAGCTGCCGCAACGGGAAGCGACTCAGGGGGAAGGTCGGGCGGCCTCCCCGGGGTCCTTGCTGTTCTCCAGTCTCCAGCTCCATCTCGCCCCCCTGGTGCAGGCCATCACCTGGGCCACAGAGCAGCGCGACAGCCCGGCCCTCACTCCTGCACCTGCTTCCTCCCTTCCTGCCCTGCCAGCCCCGTCTCTTTTGAGCCCTGCCCTGCAGCTGGGACCCGCTCAACACTCTCCTGGCTCTCAGAAGCAGACCAGACCCCTCACCGGACTCCAGCCTCCTGTCCCACCCTCCCCCAAGGCACCCTCAGCCACGCCAACGCCACGCCACCTTCCTCCATCCTGATGAACCACGACTCATGCTTCTGTGCCAGCTAAAATGTCACCTCCTCCAGGAAGCCCTGGGTGAGGCCTGGCCCCTCCCGAGTCATGGCGTGCTCTCTCAAGGCACTGCCCCTGCCCCGTGTGACGTCAGAGGGCGGCCGTCTGGCTGGAGTCGTCCTCTCCCACTGGACATGGCCCACGTGGGGACCCTGCCTGTCTTGCTCACCAGCCGTCCCCACTCCTGGGGGCGAGTACGCACAGCTCAGAGCACCACTGGGGGACAACAGATGGCCCGTGGCTCCCAGTGCTGGCAGGAGAGGGAGGAGACATGGACGGAGCCCAGTGGCCTCTCCCGTCAGTGGCCTCTCCCGTCAGGTGCCGGGAGCCACCACCAGCCTGGGCGGCCCGTCCGGCACAGCACGGGGACCTCGCTGGGAGCCTGGGGAAGGCCAGGCTACCGCTGAGCCCCAGACCACAGCCACGACGTGCCCCGATCGGGGTCCTGAGGATCCCAGTGCTCCTTGAGACCCAACACCCCGACCCCCGACATCTGACTCTCCACATGGGGGCCGGGTGGGGTCCACAGCAGCCGCCCTGGGTTTCCATGGACACTGCAGGTCTTCCTGGGGGTCCCTTTGTGAAGAGGGACCCTCTGGGCCAGGCTACACAGGAGTGACCCGGCCAGTCCTGCCGGCCGCCCTTGCGCCCCATGTCTCTTCCAGCTCGTGTACCTGGGGGCCTCTCACGGCTCCCGGGCGGGGGGGGTTGCTCCTCCCAGGCCCCAGGGCCCCACATCCTCAGCACCTATTCCGTGGTTCTTGTGGACGGGTCAGGCCACGCGGAGCACAGCGGTTCCTGAGCAGGGGCCGTGCCCCACCCTGGGAGCCCCTCGTCTCCCGCCCCCCCCCAGGCCTCAGGGCTCAAGCCCTGGGCTTCTCCCCCGGACCCCGTCGCTGTGCCACCAACTCTGCTGCTCAGAGCCGGGCTGGGGGTCCCCGGCTCACCCCCTCCTCCCCCAGCCATTCCCTGCCTGCAGCTGATGGATTTCTGGCTTTAAAATGCTTGATCTACACCAGGGACGAGGGGTCTCAGATCCTCCATTCTCAGCCCTCAGTGCACAGGTAGCAGCACCTGTGTCCGCACCCCCCCCCCCCCCCCCCCCCCCCCCGGCCAGTTTACCTGGGGCTGGGCCAGGAGGTTTCCATGCTGGGATTTTATCACGGCTGCCAAGTAACCGCTACCAAGTCTGTGTCTGACAAACCCGTGGCCAGGCGGGTGGCCACGCGTCCCTCCCCTCAGAGCTCTGGCTGAAGTTTGCAAAAGCAAATTAAACCAAAGGCCTGCTAGTCTCTGAAAAAACACTGTTTCCTCAATGAATGTTCAGATTGTGTTTCATTCTCCTCTTT
This sequence comes from Mirza zaza, assembly GCA_008750895.1. Classification (NCBI taxonomy): domain Eukaryota; kingdom Metazoa; phylum Chordata; class Mammalia; order Primates; family Cheirogaleidae; genus Mirza; species Mirza zaza. Next base: position 13,543 of record VSMD01120106.1, read on the forward strand.
TTCAGACATACTTTTTAGTTCAGAATAGCTTTAGATTTACAGAAAAGTTGCAAAGACGATACGGAGAGCCCCACCTAGGCGTGCCCAGCACCCCCCGTGAGTGACGCTGACGTCCACGTCACCAGCGGACATTCGTCACGACCAGGGGGCCAGGGACAGGCCCCATGTGTGGTCTGTGGCCAGGGACAGGCCCCATGGCACTCACCCTCCACTGCTTCCCGGAGCCCTGTGCTGTCCTGCCGCCCACTGGGGACCCCGGTGACATTGACTTCTCCGGGCCCCGTGGGCCCATCCGGGCTGTGCCAGCTTCTCAGACGTCCTTGTCCTTCGGGACCTGGCTGGTTTCCTGAGTGGCTGGTCGGGTGCTCTGTGCAGAGTCACTCGGTCTCAGTGTGGCTGACGCTTTCCTCAACACGAGAGGGGTTAGCGCGCTTTTCCTGTTGCCTGGCGGGGAGCTCTAGAGGCTCCTGCGCATGGCCACGCGGCCCCCACGCACCCCTGCAGGACCTGAAAAAGGTGTTGCCCAGAGCAGATTCCTCCTCTGGGTCCCGTCCTCGCTGGCTGGTCCTCAAAGGCCGGACCCTAAAAGTCCCAGGATGGTGGCAGTGGCCTCCGTGCCCAGTGGGAAGGACAGACCTGCTCCCGTCCCTCTCCCAGAATTGGCTCCCAGCTCTCGGGCTGTGTGCCAAAGCCTGGGCGTCCCTGCGGCCAGCAGGCTCGTCCGGGACACGGAGGGACAGCTGGGGCAGGGGCCACCATCTCAGCAGGGGTCCTTCTGCCAGCGTGCCGGCAGGCACCGTCCCCCAGCACTCTGCTGTGGCCACAGGGAGGCAGACGTCACTGAAGCGTCTTCTCCAGGCTCATGGGACATTCTAGAAGCCCAGCCTCAGGTCGTTAACTGTCCGTGCGAGATGTGGTGTTTTCAGCCCGGCTATAATTTTCCAGGCTAGAGACAAAGAAGTAAAGCGGATTTTAAAATTCGGGCACGGCAGCCTTGGCCCCAAGGCCCCCTGCGTCTGGGGCCCAGGACGGGGCACAGCAAGAGTTGAATCTGCAACGTGGGCAAGGACGGTTTCCTGGCGCGCTGTGCACACCGGCCTCCTTTTCATCTACCAGAAACTTGGCTTAGGAGGTGGTAGTTTGCTAGTTCCCTTGAACGCCATCTAAAGAGGAAACCAAATGACCCAAAATCAGCATGGACAGTGACGGACACGCCGTGGGCGGGCGCTGCCTGCAGCTGGCAGGTGCCGAGGGTGCTGACGGCACCACTGGGACAGGGACTGCAGAGGGGGCAGCCGGGCCACGGCCACGCCAGGGCCACACCACTGGATGGCTCAGGGAGCCGCGACAGTTGAAGCCCTGTGAATGTCACCATCCACTCCTGCCCCACGTCCCTGTTCGCAAGGCAGAGCCATGCGGCCTCTGAGTGACAGCCCAGCTCTGGCAGGGCCCCGCATGGATGGTGGGTCCCCTGGGGGTGTGGGGTCCCCCAGGAGGAGGACGCCATCAGAGGCTGTCTGTGACACGTGCCTGGCTCTGCGTGCAAACGGGGGTGCCGGTCGGGAGCCCTGCAGCTGCAGCTGCAGCAGCGGCGGCAAGTTGGAGGGCTGCCAGCCGGCAGAGCGAAGCCACTAATGAAATAACTCCCGTTAGAACAGCCCGAGTGGGCCGGCGGAGTGCTTCGCTGGCACGGGGCCCGGCGCTTCCCAGCGCAGGGTCAGGGTGCGGGTCCCGGGAGAGCGAGAGCCACCGTGCCGCCCCCGCTCCACCCGCGCTGGGCCCGTTTAGCTCTGCGCTGCTTGCTGGTGCCTGCCGCATGTTCCGGGCGGGGCTCTCCTGGGTGGCAGGAATTTCACCGGCGTCCACCCCCGCCTTGTCTCCCCTCCCCACTGGGCAGGGCCTCTCCCTCCTTCCTGGACTTCTGTTTGCGCCAAAGCCCTGGAAGCGCCCGTTCGTTACCGGGGAACCGGTGGGGGCTTGAACCTCGGGACTTCACAAGGCGCTGGCACAAGGTGTGGCGGGGAGCCTACGGGAAGAGGGCGCTTTCTTTGCAATTCCTGAATGTGGAAAAGCTTGAATGTCCTGGGGAGGTCTGGCCCGGTCACTCCTCGGTCACTCCTCGAGTGACATCAGAGACAGTCTCTGTTAAGGCAAATGATAACACAGCGTCATTCGCAATGGCCAAGGTGGCTCCTGGGCATGCAGCAGGACCTGGAACACCTGAGCAAGGAGGTCACCGGGCCCCTGCAGGCTGCGTCATAGTACGGACTGCGCCACGGTGCCAGCTGTGCATCCTGAGCTGCTGGGTCCCCCTCACCCCACCCCCGCCCGTGCCTCGGTGAGCCCAAGGCTCTGAAACTGCCACCTGCTCCAGAGGGTCAGGCCTGGCTGCGCTGGGTCTGCCTGACACTGAGCCCAGCGCTGTGGACTCTGGGCCCCCTGAGTGGCCAAGGCAGGGTGTGTCCTTGACCCAGAGGCCATCCTGCCTGGTGGCGGCCTTGGCAAGCCCCCGTGACAGTCTGGCTGCCCTGCCTTTGTGTGCCAAACTGCTTCCAGGGCTGCTGTTCCCACGGGGCAGGGAGGGACCGCTGGAGACGCCTTGAGGCCACTTGTCGTACTTCTTCTACCCCAGCCCAGCTCTGGCCAAGGACCTGCTCTCATCCACCTCCCTCCCTGCCATCCAGAGGGTGGACGCCGGAGCAAACTGGGCCTTCCCCAGGGAGGCTCTGGAGATGCCTGAAATTCAGAGAGAAGCCCTCCCTCCATTTCTGGCCAGAGGAATCAGGAAAAGGATGCCCCCCAGGCAAGAGAGTGGGGGTCCAAGAGGGGAGAGAACCCAACCTGGGACCGCGGACTCTGCGTGTGAACCCTCGGGGTACGAGGGGCAGGACAGACTCAGCCCACCCAAGGCTGAGAACCCCACTGAGTCTGAGCCGCCGCCCACGGGGCGAGCTGGGATTCAGGGTGGACCTGCCCGTGAAAACAAAACGTCAACGTTGTGCAGAGGACTAGGACGAGACCCAGAGTTACTGCAACGTTGTGCAGAGGACTAGGACGAGACCCAGCGTGTTGTTACTCACAATGTTCAGATGTAATCAAAATTACTCCGCAGACAAAACACTGGGAGCATGTGACTGTTCTCAGGAGAAAAGACATCAGACGTCAACCCCAGAGCGGCCCGAACACTCACGCAGCTGTTGCAACTGCGCGCTGTGAAATAACACGCTGAGGGTGAATGTCATGCGAGATGAATGACACGAATTCTCTGTGGAGAAACAGGAAATAGAAATAAACAAATGAGGCCGGGCGGTGGCTCATGCCTGTAATCCCAGCACTCTGGGAGGCTGGGGCAGGAGGATCGCTTTGAGCTCAGGAGTTCAGGACCAGCTGGAGCAAGAGCGAGACCCTGTCTCTACTAAAATTAGAAAAATTAGCCGGGCATGATGGCGCGTGCCTGTAGTCCCAGCTACTCGGGAGGCCGAGGCAGGAGGATGGCTTGAGCCCAGGAGTCGGAGGTTGCTGTGAGCTAGGCTAATGCCACAGCACTCTAGCCTGGGCAACAGAGTGAGATACTGAAAAAAAGAAAGGAGGGAGGGAGGAAAGAAGGAAGGAAGGAAGGAAGTGAAGGAAGGAAGGAAGGAAGGAAGGAAGGAAGGAAGGAAGGAAGGAAGGAAGGAAGGAAAGAAGGAAGGAAGGAAGGAAGGAAGGAAGGAAGGAAGGATTTTACAACTGAAAAATGCAGTATCTGCAATAAAGATGTTACAGGTGGACTCCACCGCAGAACAGGACAGAGGGAGGCCGGCAGGGGTGCAGGCAAAGCCGCAGAAAACGCCCGGTCCAGAGCACCATGACGACAGGAAGAGAATGAGCAGTGCCTGAGGACCAGGGCGCGACAGCGGGTTCCACCTGGAGAAGAGGAAGGGGTCGGGTAGAACCCCTTCCTCGGGAGCAAAGGCTGAAATATGTCAAATTTGGTGACAGACATAAAGTTAAACATGCAAGAAGCTCAGCGAACCCCAGGGAGCATAAACATACATTGCAATCAATTGCCGAAAACCAAAGAAAACACCCCAAAGGCAGTTAGAGAAAAACAACACCTTTCATACCCCAAAACAATGATTCACAGGACAGCAAACCTGAAACTGAAACCTGCGGAGAGAAACGTTCTCTTGGCTTCGAGGAATTCGCTGGTGTCTTTTCCGCCGCTGAGGCTGCATTGGTGAAGAAAACCGCTCAAGTGTTCCTCCGTCTCCTGCTAAGGTCTGGCAGCCGGCAGCGATGCTCACATCCCGCCTCTGCCTCCTGGTCAGCCCGGCCAGAGATCATCGATGCTATTGATCTGTTGGAGGAGTTGGCCTTCGGTTTAATTGATTTGCTCCACTGATTTCCTGTTTTCTGTTTATTTAACAGTTGGTTTCTACTCTGATCTTGATGATTTCCCACTTTCTGCTTGCATTTGGGTGTAAGTGATTCTGTCTTGACTAGTTTCTTTCTTTCTTTTCTTTTTTTTTTTCAGACAGAGTCTCACTCTGTTGCCTGGGCTAAAGTGCCGTGGCATCAGCCTCGCTCACAGCAACCTCCAACTCCTGGGCTCAAGCGAACCTCCTGCCTCAGCCTCCCGAGTAGCTGGGACTACAGGCATGCGCCACCATGCCCGGCTAATTTTTTCTGTATGTTTTTTAGCTGTCCAACTAACTTCTTTCTATTTTTGGTAGAGACGGGATCTCGCTCTCGCTCAGGCTGGTCTCGAACTCCAGAGCTCAAACGATCCGCCCGCCTCGGCCTCCCAGAGTGCCAGGATTACAGGCGTTGAGCCACCGCGCCAGGCCGACTAGTTTCTTAATGTAAAAGCTGGTACCACAGCTGGCAAATGTCTTCTGCAAAGGGCTAAGTAGTCAATATTTCTGGTTTTGTGAGTTCTGTGGTGTCTCTCGCAGCTACCTAGGTCTGCAGGTGTAGCATGAAGGCAGCATGAACGAGTGTGGCTGCCCCTTTATTTGCAAACACAGGAAGGGGCTGGATTTGGCCCATGCGCTGTTGTTGCTGATCCCTGGCTTAGATTACTGATTTATGCTCTTTTATCTTTCTCATTACAGCAGTTAACAATACAAAATTTGTCCCAGCTCTGCTTTGTCTACATCTTTTTGATACGTTATTTTCATTTCCATTGAATTCAAAATATTTTCTAATTTTCCCCTGCATTAGCCATGTGTTTCCTCACTCTGACACCTGGGACCTCTGCTCCCAGGGCTAGCCAGTTCCTGGAGGTAACCGCCCGGGGGAGTACACTTTTCATACGCAAACCAGGTAGGAGCCCACACCCCACCACTTCCTCTGCCAGCCACTGTCCCGCCAGTCACCCCAGGGCAGCCGCCACACCCTAGAGCTACAGTTATCTAAACCACCCAGCCCTGCGCCTGCTCACCCGTGTTCCTCCCACAGGAACCTCTACAAAGGCTCTTGTCCACGTTTTCCTCCCGCCCCCTCTGCCTCCTGGCTGCCCTGTGGCTCCCAATCCACCCCCCAGCCATGGCCACCCCTCTTCTTGGGAACTGCAACGAATCACGTCCTCAGTGGCCAACGTTTCCCAATCTGTGGGCCTCACTGTACCTGAGTCATAATAAACTTTATATCTTTAAAATGCCTCATCACTTCCTGTCCATGAGCTGTTTAGGAGCATGTTGCTTAATTTCTTAGTGTTTTGGGGTTTTCCATTATCTTTCTGTTATTGGTTTCTAGTTTAATTCCATTACAGTGGAGGAACGTACAGTACTTTGGATGACTTGAGTCTTTTAAAATGTACTGAGACTCGTTTTGTGACCCAGAAGACGGTCTGTCCCCCCGAGTGCTCAGTGTGCCCTTGAGAAGACCTGTCTGTTGGGCAGAGGACTCTGAATGTGCACTCAGTCCGGTGGGCTCGTCCGTGCTCCCGTGGGTTTCTTCCAGAAGGGTCTGGCTGAGCCAGAGCCTATCGCCGAGGGAACGTGCTGTGGGGTGCAGGAGGGGCTCCCACCCGCAAGCCTCCTCCTGATCTCGGTTCGGGGCCTCGCTGCCCCCAGCCGGGACTGCACCTGGGATGTTCGCCAGCCACTGACAGGGCCCCGAGGGTGTCCTGGCAACCCAGCGAAGGAGAGCCGTGACTGAGCACCGTGGTCCCCACTCTAGGACATAATCCCCCAGCCCTCCCCCTCTTCAGTGCGCAGGGGCTGGAGGAGTCCCTGAGTCACCCAGGCCCACAATACACCCTGCCTGTTCCCAGTGGCCACGATGTGGCAGGTCCACGGCACAGCCCCTGCGGCAGACAGCCCCGCCCCACCCATGACAGCGAGGCCCAGGACAGGGAGGCAGAGGAGCGGGCCAGATGCTGGGCCACAGAGGGAGCAGGCAGGGGTGCTGGGTGCTGCACAGAGGGCGGCACTCCCAGCTCAACAAGGTGCAGCCCTTCTCGGTTGGCTGGGAGCAGCCACACCCACCCAACACAGCCAAGCCCATCCCAGCCAGCCACGCCCATCCCAGCAGAGCCAGGCCCACCCCAGCAAGCCATACCCACGCCAGCAAGCCACACCCTCCCAGAAAGCCACGCCCACCCAACAAGCCACACTCACCCCAGCAAGCCACACCCACCCCAGCAAGCCACACCCATCCCAGCAAGCCATATCCTCCCCAGCAAGCCACGCCTACCCCAGCAAGCCACACCCACCCCAGCAAGCCACACCCTCCCCATCAAGCCACACCCACCCCAGCAAGCCACACCCTCCCAGAAAGCCACACCCACCCAACAAGCCACACTCACCCCAGAAAGCCACACCCACTCCAGCAAGCCACACCCACCCCAGCAAGCCACACCCACCCCAGCAAGCCACCCCCCCCCCAGCCAGCCACGCCCATCCCAGCACAGCCACACCCACTCTGCACAGCCACGCCCCCATGCACAAATACAGACCCATTGTCATGAGAGCTTCTGATTCCCAGAGAAATGTTCTATTCAAGTCATTGTGTGTAATTTCCCAATTTTGAATGTCGCCGCAGACATCTTGGCCAGCTCTCCTGAGGTGTGCTTGACCCAAGAAGGGCTCCTGTTTGCAGTGTGCGTTTGCCAAGCTCTGACACCATCCACACCAGGTCCTCAGGTCCAGGTGGTAGACACCTGTCCTCTCCAGCCCTCCTACCCTTCGTCCCTCCCTCTCTCCATCCAGGCAGCTCCCGTGTCACCATACGTGACTTTGTGCTTTGCAGATTTCGCACAAATTGAATCACAAAGTCTATGCTCTTTCCAGTCGGGCTTCTTCAACTTGGCACGGTCACTGTGACAGGCCCTGTCGTGTGTCTCAAAAGTTCCTTCCTTTCCATGCCTCAGTGTTTCCCCCGAATGGACGTGCCCTTATCTGTTTATCCATTCACCTGCTGATGGGCATGTAGTATTTCCCCAGTTTTCTGCTGTTACCAACATAAACAAAACTGCTGTGACATTCACGCGTAAGTCCTGTGTGAACATGTTCCATCTGTCTTGGGAGATGCCCAGGAGCGGGACGGCCGGTCCTGTGGTCGATGGGGGGTGTGTGCCTTTTTAAGAAGCGGCAGGACTGTCCTGCAGGGTGGCCGTGCCATCTTGCGTCCCATGTGCAGCGTACGTCACACTTTCAGAAGCAACACACAGGCCGTAGGAAGTGGGTCTTGGTGCACCCCAGCCCGTAGGCTGCAGGTGTGTTATGTCTGGTCCAGGCTACTCCTCGTCTAACAGATGGGATGTGCCAAAGGTCATGCAACAAGCTGTCAGCTGGGTCAGCTCAGTCGGCTGACCCGAGGCCAGGCAGGGGTCCCTGCACGCTGGCTCCTGGTGTTGGCAGGCACTGGATGCTGCTCTGCGTGGGGCCATCCCAGAGATACGTCCCTGCACCTCTTCTGCGCCCGCACCCCGGAGCTCCCGTGGGCAGCACTGGCTGCCTCGGGGCCATGCTCAGGCTGAGATGGAGCGTGTCCCTGCAGGGGGTCGCTGCCCATCCCTGTGCAGAGGAAGGGCTGGCCCAGGCTGGGGCCCAGAGGCTCCCGGAGCGATCTGGGATGCAGGGCTGTGGGAGGACCCGCCTGGCTGGTGTAGGCGCTCACTCTTGGGGCAATTTTCCCAGGCGAGCAGCTGTGTGAAGGGCTTGGGGACTCTCAGTGCATCACGCACCTTGATAGACTGGCCTCTGGCAGCCTCCCCAAGGAGTCCCCTCCAGAGGGCCGAGGAGCTCTGGTGGCATCTCCAGGGTGAGCCAGGGGCTGGGCCTGGAAGGCGGCCCAGAAGGAGCCGTGGCCAGGGAAATCACCCCCGAGAACTAACAACCTGCACTGCAGTGGGAAAGCTGCCTAGAAACCCCCAGCACACAGTGTGCCCAGGCTGGGCAGCTGCCCATGCCTCCCGCTCCAGCATCTGCATTGCCCGCCCTGGAGCCGGCCCCCGAGGGCACTTTGGTCCCTGTGGCGGGTGAAGGTGCTGCCAAGGGGCTGGTGCACAGCACAGAGTCCCTCCCACGTCTGCCGAGCCCTGTCAGACGCAGTAATGTTGGGGGGTGCAGATCCTCGGGCTCAGGCCCCAGCAAGGCCCTGAAGTGCGGCTCCGGGCAGGGTTCCCCGTCTCCCCAGGGTGCTCCCTTCCTGCCCAGATCCCCTGGCCCAGGGGGCCCCTGGCTTCCCTTCAGTACCTGACCCACAGGGATGCCAGATGTGTGGTCCTCAGAGCGAGGTGTGCACGAAAGTTTGAGAAATGTCCTGGGAGGGTTCAGGGATACAGGTGGATGGCAGGTCAGAGGGGGAGAGGTGGACTCTGCAGGGGACCCAGGACAGTCACCCACAGCAGGGTCACCACCCAGAGCTCTGACTCACGCGGTGCAGAGAAGATTCATCTGGCTCCAGGTGTGCAGATGAGCTGGGGGGTGTGGATATTCCAACATGCAGGCGAGGAGGGGATGGGGCCCACGCTCCGTCTTGCTGATACCCCACCTTGCTGACACCCCGTCTTGCTGGCACCCCACCTTGTTGACGCCCCGTCTTGCTGACAGCCACCCCGCCATGTGCCAGGTGAAGCAGACCCTCGGCCATGGCCCTCGCTCCAGGGCAGGACACGCCTATGCTGCCCTGTGGCCTCCCGGCTGCACACGCAGTCCCCCCCCCCCCGCCCCCGCCCCTCAGCGCCGCAGGGCCCCGGAGTTCTAGGCAGGCAAGTGCACAAGGTCAGGGGGAGCAGAGACCCCACTTAGAGGGGACCCTCAACTGTCCT